>JXTB01000045.1:1261133-1346963 GCA_002914805.1 Parasponia andersonii
CTCTCTCCTTATTTGCTTTGATTACTATTTTAATTCACACAAGCCACATCTCTTGATTATTTATAAATTTATTGTTGATAAAACCTCCATCAACACAAAATAACTATATTTTTCACTCTTATTTATAAATGTTTGACATCTAAATTACATTAGAAATTTTTCATATTTTAATAACATTATAAATTACAATGAGGTCTGCGTATCAAACGAGAAGAGAGTAATTGATTGGTGTTAATTTTACACTTATATGATTTGTTAGTTCTTATGCTATTTTATTGGTTTTTATATCATTCTAAAAACTAATTATGTTATTTCTATGTTTTTAGGCATTTTGGAAGTAAAAATGCAAAAAGGAGTTAAAACGGGCCATAAATAGGCTGAAATAACAAAAGTTAGACGAGCTTGACAAAGCAGGCAAAACAGAGGCTTGACACTATGGCACTAGCCTTCGTGCAACGCACTGCCAGCAAGGAAACTGAGAAAAAAAAAAACAGAAAATTGAAGCCCAAGTGCTATAATTCGTGCATCACAGCGATGGAGACGCAGATTTTCACCGATTTATCCGATTTTTTACGGCTCAATTTTTCTATTCCACACAAGACTTAACCTAGACATCTCTTACACTCAATTACTTATAAATAGAATGTAAACCATTTCTACCCCTATTTAACCTCAGTCTTCTTGCTTCGTCCGATTTTACTCATTTTCGTTCGTTTTTTACGCGTTTCAGATTCTTTTCATAGAACCAAGGGTAGTAATCTAATGTCCCTTGCTTTACTCAATACATATAATCAAAGGTATCTAATAACTATCATTTAAGATTTAGGTTTTTTGTTTTTCGATTTTGGGTGTTAGGTTTTTCATTTTATTTTTAGTTGCTTTTGTGTGTTGGCGTGCATTCTCCCCGTTTAGAAAGCTGCATTTTTGTATATATACAACACCACGAGACAATCTCAAAAATTTTGGCGTAGGTGCATTAATAGTGGTTGAAGCTTAAACTGAATTTCAAAGACTGATCAAGTGCTCCTGGATGCATTTAAATCATTTTTCTCCTTTCCCGTGGTTATTTTTATTTTTTCCTAATATCTCGGTCAACCATAGTACCATGATTTGGCTAAGATAGTCATATGGACTTTTAAAAATGGACAATGAGCTTATTTATAGGAGAAATGTATTCTTCCGATTGACTCTATGTCATTATAATTTGTAAATATCCATACTTTATTACTCTAACTAAAAATAACAGACTGTTATTATTAATTAACAGATAACGTTGGAAGTTTTGTTCGGCGAATGTTGAAACGGTCTAAAACGACCTCTTATGTCCGTAATCTGGAGACAATCACAGGTGAATTAATGAATAAAACGATGTCGTTTCGTCTCACATTCCAAATTCCAAATTCCAATTTCCCAATTCTGAGTGCGAGAGAGTGAGTGCCCATCTGCCTCAGAACTGCCCCAACACTCGTTGAGAGACTCATGATCTCTTCGTCGACCCCGAAAATCCTACGCAAGTAAACACAAGGCTCGACTCGCCCACAGGCCGATCCACACCATTCCTAGTTACCTTTTTTATGTTTGGGATCCAACAAAGTTAGAAGCTTTTCCTTAACCGCGTGTCCTATTCCACGAAACCCATTTGGCTTAATATCAAAGGTGAGTTTTTTCTTTTTCATTTAAGGAGAAAGAAAAAAGCAAGATAAAAAATACCCAGAAAAAACCAAAGGTATAAGATTGAAGAACTGATTCAATTCCTTTGCTTTTATGAAAGATGAATATCAAAAGGTAAGATCTAGTGGGAAAGTGGTATATAACATTGACTTAGTTATTGAAAGTGAAGAAGTGGCTATTATGATGTGAATCCGTGTATAGTAGCTTATTTTAGAAGTTGAGAATGGCTTGTAGGAATTAAAGTACTTTAATTTGAACTGGATATCTCTTAATTTTTTTCCAATGATGCTAAAGTTTTCTGAACTTTCGACATTTTTTTCTGGGTTGCTGTTCATTTTGGCTACTTTGCCGGTTTTTGAACTTAAAAGCTGTATGGCTCTCAAATTGTGTTTCAGATGGAAGAAGTTTGTCTCAACAGTGAGCCTGCGTTTGATGAAGGTGATGAGTATGATGTTGAGGGAGATTTCTCTATGGTGGACCATGATGAAGAAACTGGGGAAATACAAAGGAAAGACCCACCACTTCCAACTGTGGGATTGGAATTTGATTCTTTTGATGCAGCTTATGATTTTTATAATGTTTATGCTAAAGAACAAGGCTTTGGTATTAGAGTGAGCAATTCGTGGTTCAGGTCGAAGAGAAAAGAGCGTTATAGAGCTAAACTAAGTTGCAGCAGTGCAGGGTTCAAGAAGAAGAGTGAAGCCAACAATCCAAGGCCAGAAACAAGAACTGGTTGCCCTGCAATGATCGTAATCAAGCTTGTGGACTCCAAAAGGTGGAGAATAGTTGAAGTAGAACTTGAACATAATCATCAAGTCAGTCCACAAATCAAGAGGTTTTACAAGTCTCATAAAAGAATGATCCTTGCTGCCAAAAAGGCTCAACCACCTCCACAGCCTGTTACAGAAGTACATACCATTAAGTTGTACAGAACAGCAGTTTTGGATTCTGGGTGTAATGGATACTCAAGTTTCAAGGAAAATGAGGGTATGAGTTCTATAGATCACTCTAAACATTTGGAACTCAAAGAAGGAGATGCGCATGCAGTTTACAACTACTTCTGTCGTATGAAGTTGACAAATCCAAATTTCTTTTACTTGATGGATATCGATGATGATGGTCGCCTCAGGAACGTTTTCTGGGCTGATGCCAGGTCCAGGGCTGCATATGGTTATTTCTGTGACACGGTTGCAATAGATACAACATGTTTGGCAAATAAGTATGAGATTCCTTTAATATCATTTGTTGGAGTAAACCATCATGGACAATCAATATTGCTGGGCTGTGGCTTTCTTGGACACGAGTCAGTAGAATATTTCATTTGGATGCTCAGGGCATGGCTGAAATGCATGCTAGAGAAGCCTCCACAAGTTGTCATCACTGACCAGTGTAAACCCTTGCAAACTGCAGTTTCTGAGGTTATCCCAAAGGCTTGTCATTGTTATTGTTTGTGGTACATAATGCAGAGAGTTCCTGAGAAATTGGGAGGACTGAAGGGATATGAAACAATCAAAAGACAGTTGAATAAAGCAGTTTATAATTCTTTGAAAATCGCCGAATTCGAAACTTCTTGGACTGACATAATCAAACTGCACAGCCTTGGGGATAACAAATGGCTTCAGACGCTGTATGAAGAACGACGGCTCTGGGTTCCAGTTTACTTGAAGGACATATTCTTTGCAGGAATGATCCCTATTCAAGAAAATGAGGGCTTGACTGCATTTTTTGATGGTTATGTACATAAACACACATCATTTAAGGAATTTGTTGATAAGTATGATCTAGCGCTACATAGGAAGCACATGAAAGAAGTCACAGCAGACCTGGAGACGAGAAATTCAAACTGTGAATTGAAAACAAGGTGCAATTTCGAAGCACAACTATCAAAAATATACACAAAAGAAATCTTTGAGAGATTCCAATCCGAAGTTGAGGGGATGTACTCCTGTTTCAACACAAGGCAGGTCAATGTTAATGGGCCAATAATCACATACATAGTCAAAGAAAGAGTTGAAGTTGGGGGAAATGAAAAGGAAGTTAAGTACCACGAGGTTTTGTATGAGACAACACAAGTGGACATCAGATGCATCTGCAGTTTGTTCAATTACAAAGGCTATCTATGCAGGCATGCCTTGAATGTTCTTAACTACAATGGCGTTGAGGAAATCCCATCCCGCTACATTCTGCCTAGGTGGAGTAAAGATTTTAAGTGCAGGTATCTTCTTGATCATAGCTCCAGTGATTCTTCTGTTGACATGTATAACCCATTGTATTGGTATAATCATCTAAATAAGCTTGCCCTTCCGGTTGTGGAGGAAGCTGCACAAACTCAAGAACGTTATAAGACTGCGTTGCAAGAATTAGAGGCATTGTTAAACAAGTTTAATCTTGTAGAGGTTAACTTAGTGTAACATAGAATAAAATATTAACTTGGAAAATTGCAAGAAAGACCAATATCTTTCCACGAATGACTTTTGATTGGTAAATATGCTCTCTCTCTCTCTGTCTCCCTTGTAGAGAATAAAACTTATATAGCATTTTTCAGTCAAAGAATTTCCCATTTTGACATTCTGGTGCCCTCTGAGAATTGACAATGTAGTGATATTAGCCTGTCATTGCAAGCATATTTGAATCCATTTGGCAGCATGTACTACATGTGTGAAGCCGAACGTTTTTTTTCCCAGTATATGCTGCAATGGCCAATTATGAAAAACCTTTCAGTGAGGAACTTTGGTAATTTCAGAAAACCAGAACAACTTGGCTATATGACCAAGTAACGGGATATCCCAAATTGAATATGATAGTGCAGTGAGTTGTATACTAGCTAAAATAATATTCAGTTAATGCAAATGGTGTTATAGGGGCATATTGTTTTTTTATGTCACTGTTTTTTTTTTTATGTTTCTTTCTTCGCATTTTGTGGAATAACTATTTATGGCCACCAGCCCACGACCTTCGACAGCCTCTTCTCTTCAGTGAATTGAATCAGTGAAAAGGGGAACATACTTGACTTCTGTAACCGATCTAAAATGTGGTACTCAATAATGTTATTGAGGTTAAAAAGACATTTCAACATTCTTTTGTTTTTATTAAAATGTAGCATTTACTGTCCATCGGTTAAGAGCATTTCTAATTTAGATATTATAGGAGATATTTGATATAGAATTCGAATAAGATTCGTCAAATTTAAAAATATTTTTTATATAGAAAATTAGTAAGATTTAATTTGTAGGATAAATTTTGCCAACTTTCTACATAAAAATTATTTCTAAATTTATAAAATAAGATTCGAATTGTATATACTAAACACCATATACTAAACACGACTTTATTTTCTTAAAAAAAAAATGTGGTCAGAAGTTTGAACCTTTTAAGACAACTCATTGACTTATGTTATTGTCACAGAAACCAAACAGCGAACGATTCTCAAAGCTAGTACGATGAATTGAGCACCTTCTATTGAAAAAGTAAGATAAATTAATAGATGGTAAGGACTAAGAAGTATTATCTTTAACCAAGAGCCCTAACTGAATCAACACTGTTGATGTAAATATAAGTAAAGCCAGCTTCACAAATCAGAACAGAAGAAAATACAATCTGAACATCTCCCACGAACAATACACAATGGCGCCACGCAAAAACAAGCACTTCAGCTCACATAAGCCAGTCTGTTTGTTACAACATATTGAATAGAAAAAATACCATATACCAGAAAGGTCGTAAAAAGAAGAGAGGGGGGGGGGGGGGGGGGCTTGGGTGAGGAAATAGAAAAAGATAAATAAAGGAAGGGTCGAAGGTGAAAATGCACGATAACTCCGAATCTAGAATAATACTTGTCCTCACTTCAAACATGAGGGTAGTGTAAGTCCATGGCAGACGAAAGCTGCAACGACGTAAACAATAACTAGCACGAGGATTATAAGAGCAATCCTGCAAAATACAAAGAATTCTGTCAGTGCCATCAGGGCTACCACGGCCATCACAAGAAATGAGGTCCTGCTAATTTATATAAGATTCAATTGTTCCAAACCACGCAGACAAATTTGACAGTGGCGAACAACAAGAAACATATCAAAGACACGAGCTGATAATGATTAGTGGTCATTTAAATTTTTACTTTACAAAAACAATTCTTCAGCAATCTATATCGTATCAACTTGTGACAATGAAGCGATCTCAGTTCTCACCACAAATTTGAATACCTCTGTTGCATTCAAATTTTATGCTCTGATACAATTTTCGCTTGCAATAATCTTACCTTCAGTATAAAGTCCAACTTGACACTTAAATTTATAAACAGACATAAAAAAGTGATGCTATTCCCACGTTCTAATGCACACAATGTTACTAAGAAGAGAGCCTTCAAATAGAATAACATACGTGAGCTTTACGTTTCTCCACCATACTGTGCTTCTAAAGCGACGAGCTTGTTTTCTGAATCTGAAGGTGTTTCCTTGCATATTAGCAGTTTTATCAACCAGCAATTCTAAGCGATCGCCTCTGTCTAAAACCTTGTCAATATTCTCTATCATGACATTTCGAACCTACGTTGACACAAACCATAGACTGTATTTAGGTGAAAGAATATAATTCACAAAACTTGTAAATTTACCCATCTAAGAGTTGTTAAGAAGCTTAAATATAAACAATTTTACATGTATTGTTTAGCCTTGGACAAAATCAACTTCATGACATTCATTATTTAAGTGAAGGGAGAAACAAGATAGATGGATAGTATTCAACATGAAACATCGGATTCACAATGAGATTCTAAAATTTTCATTGCTTACCTGACTCATTTCGCCTTTCAGTCGATTTATCCTATCAGCATTTGGATCATTTGAATAATACTCCATTTGCTGGCTCAAAACCCTCGAAAATTCATCGTTCATTCCATAAGCCTGGGCTGAATGAACTGCACGGCCATAAGTCCTCACAAATCTCTGATGAATGTCCTCAAGAAACGTAAAGGGTATTCTCCCTGCACAAATTCAAAGCCGTACGATTTAACCCCTTATTTTGTTTGCTCTTCCACTATTTTCTATTTTTAATTCGACTGAGAATATGATACCCCGTACAAATTACCACACCACACGAGAAATTTCAAAATGAAATCTTATCAGAGCTAAAATATAGCAAGCATTACTAGACAACAAATACCAAATACCACAAGCACATGCTCAAAAACCCAAAGTATATCCAAAATTTCAATCGCAACAAAAGAAGAAAAGAAAGCCCCCAAAATTATACATTTTTTTTGGGCTACAGCATAAGCCCATCTTTTCAATTCTATGGGCACATCCCATAAAGATTATCAGAAGTGAAAATTTCAAAAATTGCCTAAAATTCTTCGAAACAAAGAACCCAAGGCCGATTTCCTCCAAACCCTTTTGGGATACCAATATTTTAAATCATAGACAACAAAATCTAAAAGCTCATAGCCATCAAATCTTCGAAATACCCAAAAGAAAGAACGACAGTTCAAAATGGAAGAACGACAATAGTAGTAAAGGGGAGTAAAATAGGGGCTTGGTTTGCTTACTGCCAGCGGCTTCGTCGGCCATACAGAGGACGGTGAGGCCGTCGGTTCGCCTGATGTGGAAGATGTAGCGATCCTGAGAGTAAGAGACGTTGGAATCGTTGTTACCTGGAATCTTCTCGAGGATTTGCCTGGCGATGGCGCTGGCGTTCGTCGACGTAGCGCTGAACTCCGCCAGCACCACCGATCCCCTCGCCACCAGCGCGTACAGTATCGCCATCTTCAACCTTTTCCCCTCTCTCTCTCCCTCCGATTCCAAAATCAGAGATTTTAGAATCAAATTGATCAATTACAAAAACTCTCTCTCTCTTCTGTAGACTTCTTATTATTTTTTTTTTAAATATATATATATATATTAGAAAACTCTTCACTTTTCGAGTTTTTATTATTTATTTTAAAAATTTAGAATTGGATGAGGTGAGTGATGTGAGATGATTTGTAACAAGTTGGCTCCACGCTGTTAAAGACTGATTTACAACAATTTCGGGTTCGGCGCAAATAAGGGGTTCGTTTCGTGAATGTGTAAACGCCCTTTTTCTTTTTAAACGAATAATTAGTTTAATTAAATTCTCTCTCTCTCTCTCTCTCTCTCTCTCTCTCTCTCTCTCTCTCTCTCTCTTTTTTACATTTTTTTAAATCCAAAATGTTAAGGGATTAGACGGCCAGCGACGAACGGTCTATTTTGGGGGCCATTACGTGATTCCACCATGGACGTGGATGCTTTTTTAAACTTCCAAACATGTTCATGTTGAGAAATTCTTATTTTTATATTTAAAATAAGGTTGTAATGTGTAAGTCCTGAATAGGGGTGGAAGAAATTAGAATAATGCTAAGAAATATATATATGTTGTCCAATATTACGTAATTATCTATTACTTATTTGTTATAATTACATGAGGAGAGAGACATGTGAAAGTAAGTCTTTTAATTATAATGATCAGTTAAGTCTTTTAATTATAATATCAGTCTAGTAATTATAATGAATCATGTAGATTTTGTTTATTTTTATTATGATTATTTTTTTTGTTTTTTGTATATTTATTTTAGATATAAATATTTTATTATCCAAATTTGGAAGAATTTAAATATAGATGTTGCAGACTCCAAGATTAGTGTGCTTTTAGATAGATGAAAAAGATTTAAATCTTATAGTGTTTCTTGAATTTATCATACATGTGGTAAATAGTAATTTTAATGTTATTGAGGCCCTTGTGGTATGTTGAATTCTTCAAATGGTATGTCTATGATCTTAATACGACTGATATAGACTATCTCTATCTATATCTATATTTATATTTATTTGTATATTTATATGAGAAAGTATAAACAAAAAATTTGATTGCTTTTTTATCAGTATTCTATTTTTAAAATTTTTACAAAATTTTAATTTAATTCTTATTTTTTCATAACATGATTGGTCTTATTATTATTTTTTCATGCCATAATTGTTCCTATTAGATATAAATTATAAAATATAATTTAATTGAAATGATAGCTTATATTAAATTTAGTTCATTGAATAAGTAGTTTTACATTTATCTCATCAAATACATTTATTTTTCTATGTAATACTACAATATATTATACCTAGAATTTTACTATATAATGTTGTAATATAATATATTGTACCTAATTATAAATTAGGATTAATGTATGCTTTGAATATGATAATTACTGTATATTTACTTACTAATTTTTTAAATAATAGCATATAAAAAATATTAGATGTAAACGTAAACATAAATGCATCAATTTATTAAATAAAAAAATACATAAAGTTATTAATAATAACATACAAATGTAAACATAACATATTCTAAAAAAAAATGTAAACGTAACATTAATCTATTAAATAATAAATATATTTATTATATTTATTTGTATGTAAAGTTTTCAAAATATATTTATTTTTTCCATCAAAATAATATATAGTACTAATATACTATGGGCACCAATCTAGTAGGTAGTTATTTTTTTTAACCTATAAGTATTATTTTGCCCAATTAAAGTTAGTCACGTTAAGTCTTTTCAAAGTAAAAAGTGGAAAGAGAAATATATTAAATAATTTGTATTTATTTATATATATTTTTTTAAACTACTCAAATTATAGTAGCCGTTAAATCTTGATCTAATAGTTACAAAAAAAAATACCTATTAGAATGGGAACCATGTATTATATGCATATAAATATAATTAATGTTAAATCATAAAATAAAACTTTAATATTTATATTTATTGTTATACATTAAACCTATAACTATGACTTTTCCCTTCAATATAAACAAAACAAATCGTTACATGTAAGTTTTTTTTTTTAAATTCCCAAATTATTATCCTTATATTAACATAGTTACTTTTGAAACTATAGATAGTACATTCTCTATAATCCATTGAACCAAATTTACAAATTAGATAAGTTAGATTAGATTCATCATTCAACAGTAAAAGAACAAATAGCACTTTCAATTCCAATTTATTGTCATTAAAATTAATTACTACTATATATATATATATATGAATATTTATATATCCTAATGGTCACTATTTTCAAATTTTAAAACAAATATGTTTTTAAGATTTTATTGCTTTTATTTTCTTTAGCAATTATATGTGTTGCTTGCAGTTTACTTTTGATATTTAGTAAAATACTTAATACGTAAGTTTAACATTAAATTCAACCTATGTTTGATACCTGGTTAAATTTGATGCCATGATGATTTTTATATATGATATTGTTTTCTTTTTGCGAGTAGTTTGATCAAATATTTACAAAATAAAAAAATGTAATTATCTTTTAGAACAAATTATGTTATAACAAAATTGAAACGTCATTTTATTTCTTTTCTTCCTTGTGGAAATATGAACTTTAAAAGTCTGCCTTTTAAATGTGGGACTCTTTAATGTGGCAAAAATAAAAGCAGGATAATTCTCAACTGGCAACTGGAGCATGGGTCCTCGCTTCTCCGGGACCATAATCCATCAGTGTCCTTTTAATTGTCAATCAAATACAAGAAAATAAACAATAATAAAAAGGGCAAACAAAGCTAGGTACACTTCCAGCAAAAGAAAAAATAGCTAGGATAGGATTTAGGGAAATTAAAGTGGTGTCTCTTTTATATACTTCATTTTTAATAATGTATGTTCCTTTAAATACTTAGTTTTATATTTAGGTAGATCAGTTAATATAATAAGGTATATCAACTCATTTCAGTCATTGAAAGAATAATCACTAAACACTTAGAAAAAGGTGATATACTTTTTTTTCATGAAAAAATTTGATATATCTTATATTAACTAACCCCACATAAACTTAAAGATAAGAAAACAATTTCTTCTTTTATTTTTTAATCCTAAAAAAAAAGTTTATTTCAAATAACTTGAAACAAAATAAACTATCATTCTCATAAAGGCCCATTACCGTGAAAAGGAAGGGAAATTGTGATGGGTAACACTTATTAAGTATCACATTTTAATATTATCACCCATTAGAGGTCTAAGCCACATGAGGAAGAAGCTCCATCGATCAACAAGAAGGCCGCCAGTCGAAAAGAGGAGGTCACCGATGCTCCAAGGTTTCCTTCCTTCTCCTCGTTCCCCTTCTCTTCTTGTCGTTTTGTTTTTCTCTAGTTTAGTTTTAATTTCAATAAAACAATAAGGGCAATGAAACAATAGAGGTATTTTTGGACATTTAAGATTCATAATTGCTAGATTTGTGAAGTTTTCTTTTAACTGCTAGGTATGAAAACTGAAACTATAAAAATGCTATATAGAAAGAAGCCTTATTTGCAAAACCTTTTTAAAAAAAAAAAATATTATTTGTACCACTTTGTCCATGGTAACTCTTTGCCCTTTCTATTATAAGATTGGTCTGATTTTGTGATTTTTGTCACTAAGGGTAAATCTACATTTTCGGCTTCAATATCAATCCACAGATATCAAAAATCGTAACATATTTTGGAGCAAAAAATTAAAAAAAAAAAAAAAAAAAAGATATTCGTACGATGTTGAATAAATGAGCTTGGACCTTATTTGGGGCTTTTTTATGTATAGCATTTTCGTAGTTTCTATAAAAACTCGGATTTTGGGAGGGTAATTTGGACAATTTACCAATTTTTCGGATATCATATTGTGGAGATTAAATTGTAAAAATTTTGTGCAAAAGGATTAAATTGTAATTTTAGGGGGAATAGATTGATAGAAATTTGAAATTTGGGGACTTATATGCAATTTCTAAAAAATTGCACAGTCCTATAAGACATGGCCACGTGCCCTGTCCTTTTCTTTTCTCTCTCTCTGCGTTTCTCGGCCGCGCACCACCGGAGGAGCAGCCGCGCCGCTCCAGCTGTCGCCCGCCCGCACCACCGACCAGCAAAGGTTCCCCGTGCCACACTGAAGCTCCGCCTTCCGTCGCCAGCCGCCACTGATGTCTGGTTCACCGGAAAACCTCCATCGAAGCCGTTGGAGCCGTTTCAGACTTTTGGCCACCGGCGACGATTCCGGCCACTATTCGACCCCTAACCAGTCCCGTTGGATTCGTCTCGTCTCAAGGATCATCAAGATATATATATCTCAACCCTATTTTGGGATATTTTGAGTTTAAGTTTGACTTTGTGATCCGGCCGTTAGATTGTGTTTTTGTTGTCATTTTTGGAATGTACTCGGAAAATAGAGAAGTTTGATATATATATATATATATATATATATATATATATATATATATTACCTATGTTTGGCATCCGGCACGGAAATCGAGATCGGACGGTCGAGATTTACCTCGTTTTGCATGCCACCGGCCTGGTGTGGGCTCGGACCCGAATTGGACAAGTTATATGTCTAACTTAGCTATTTTGGGTGCTAGGAATTCAGCGAAGTGGCCCGTTTGTGGAATTGAAGCTCCGGTGAGAAGTTGATTTTTCGCAAGAGGACGATCGAGGGCTTGGAATTGGTTCCCGACCCTCCGGGCGATCGTCGACGACACCTTGAGAATTCAATAGCGTAGTATTGCTATTCGAGCGAGGTAGGGATTCAATTACCTCTGTTTTATATCGTTTTTGAATAAAATTTATTTTCTGCAACATATGAGAACAAATGTGATTTTTGGTTTATCGAATATCGGTGATGGTAATTGGTTGTATGAGATATATACTGTATTGCTTAGGGAATTTTCTGAGTATAGGTTATTTTGGGTATATTAAAAATAGGATCGTTATGCTGCCCATTTTCCTATAAAAACCTAGTATGCTGATTTTACCGAAAAACTAGAGCACGATTATTTTCACACTTCAGTTCTATTTTGCACGTGTCATAGGATCATACATGAGCACCGTGTTAGCATCGTAAGTATATAATGTGGCGTTGCGTGCCCCACCATCGGTGAGAGTCCGTAAAATCGCGCGGGCTTTGTTACTTCTGATTACCTCTCCATTTGGCAGGCGTAGGCAATTCGGTTGTCCCTCCAGGTTTGGTAGGCGATACATAGGTGTCCCCTCTGGGTATGGGCTTAGGTATCAGGTAAGATGTTAGGCATACTTAGTGCCATCATCTTGGATTTCCACAAATGAGAGGATGAGAGCTCATAGGTATGGGTTGATTTGTGTCATGTGCATATGGATTGAATGGTTTTGATTACACTGCTTTTATATACATGGATTTCTAGTTTGGATTATATATATATGTATGTTTTGGACTAAACTAACCATGCAGGAATTCTCCATCACTAAAATATTTTCGACCAGGTAATTATTTTTCCTACTGGGCATTTTATGCTCACCCCCTACCTTTTTCCTCATGTGGTGTCCAGTGCGATCTCAGTGATCAAGAGGAGTAAGAGGTCATCTTGATTGTAGTTCGTCTCTTAGTAATGCTAGAAGTTTGTCGTCTTGGTGTTTGGATTGTTTGGGCTTTGTAATAGCATTGAACCAAGATTTACTGCTTTCTAGTTTTGTCTGTGAACCTATGTATGTCATTCTGGGATTTTAGTTCTGTTGTGGATGATGATATTACTTGGAACTATATTTGATTTCGCGTTTTTAAATAATTATTCGATCTATGTTTAATGGTGTATACAAACTGTGGGAGTGGTTCACGAAATGGAATTCCGATTATTTTATTTAAATGGACTGTTTTTATAAAAACTAGAACTTTTGATACTTTTCAAATAAATCAAGGAATTTCCCACCTTTATGAAATTCTCCTTCTGCCACTGGCCCGGGTTTTGGGTCGTGACAGTTTTAGTTTTCGCGCTAAAAGAAAACTTTGTAAATCTAGCAATTATGAATCTTAAATATTCAAAAATGCCCCTATTGTTGTATTGAAATTAAAGCTACACCGGAGAAAAATAAAACGATAAGAAGAGAAGGAGAACGTGAAGAAGAAAGGAGACCTTGGAGCACTGGCGACCTCTTCTCATCAATGATAGACTCTTCTTTTTGACTGGCGGCCTTCTTGTTAATCGATAGAGCTCCTTTCTCACATGGCTTAAGCCTCCTTACCTCTACATCATCATCACCATTGTTGCATCGTTCATGTTCCGTCATCATCATCTTCACGATGACTGGGTCGATTTTCATCTTACTTTACTTTAAAGGTTTTGTCCATACGCTTCATCTTCAAAAGTTGTGCCCATGAGCTTCATCTTGATTTATTTTCACCTTTTTTTGGGACTTGATTTTGATTGATGAAAAACTAATTTGGATGTAGAAAATGGTTTGAACTAAGGTTAATAGTTAATTTTGTTAACTTTAATGAATTTGATTTTGGTATAACTTAGATGCTTACAAAGTGTTTGTACGCGATAATTCATATGAGAGGAATGTTTCTAGTTTGTATAAGAAATAGCACCAAATGTGCTTAGTAGGAATATAGCCAAGTACTAGTAAATAATTCTCAAGTAATTTAAATTATCAACTATTCAGAATTATCAACTAGCTGATAATCAACTAGTTTAAGGAGAAAATTTTAAAAATATAAAGAAAAAGATGTTTAATAAATATAATAAAATAATTTCAATTTTAAGTGTAAGGAAGATAGTCAAATATTTGATAAATTATCAACCATTTGGAATTATGAACTAGTCTAACGGAATAATTAAAAAAAATAAAGAAACAAAATGAAAAAGATATTTAATAAATATAATCAACTAGTTTTGATCCTAAGTGTAAGAAGATAATCAACTAGTTAATAATTTAGATTATCAAACATTTAGAATTATCAATTAGTCTAAGGGGATCACCACCTAGTTGATAATCAACTAATCTAAGAGGAATATATATATATATATATATATATATATATATATATATATATATGAAAGATATTTATTAAAGATAATTAACTAGAATCTATCCTAAGTGTAAGAAAGATAGTAACTAGTTGATAATTCTAAATGGTTGATAATTTAAATTATATTATCTATCATTTAGAATTATCAATTAGTTTAACATGAAAATATTTTTTTAAAAAAAAGAAAGAAAGAAAAAGACGTTTGATAAAGATAATCAACTAATTTCAATTGTAAGTGTAAGAATTATAGTCAACTAGTTGATAATTTAAATAATGAACGAGTTAATAATCAACTAGTCTAGGGGATCATCAACTAGTTTGAAGGGGTTATCAATTGGTTGATAATTTAAATTATGAACCAGTATAAAATTATTAACTAGTTAAGATTAGACAATGGTAATTTTGGAAGTTCACCAATAAAAATTGCTACACTTGTAAATTGGGTGCTAATATTAAAATGTGATACTTAATAAGTATTACCCATCAAACCCATCTAATATTTTCGTACTATTTCGTTTACTCTATCAATTATTCTTCCCATATTTTTTTATTCAAATACCCTCTTGGAAACTCTTGTTTTCTTGTAATAAACAATAAGGGATTGGAAAATATAACTGTTAAATGGTAAATGTGACCATGAGAGTGGAAAAACTGGTGGTGTACTTAGAGGTAATTTAACAGTGGCGTATACTTAACGAGTAGTATTTTTGGCGACCACCAAAGTTGCGTTGTAGCAGTAGGTATGCCTTTATTATGTCTCTTCCTTTAGGCTATGTTTGATAGGAGGGAGCGAAGAGAGGAAGGAATAAGACCTATATTACTCAGAGAAGAGAAGTGAAAGAAGGAGAAAATTCTTCCTTTATTGTATTTAGTATCAGAGAAAGGAGAGAGACCAAATTCCTTTCCATTGTTTAGTAAGAGATAGATGTGGAAGGAATGAGAAAGATTATAGTTAGAATAACTACTTTATTACTTGAATAGATATCTCTCTTCTTAAATATGTTTAATTTTGAAGAGATTAAAAGTTGGATAAAGTTGAGGATTTGAAATTCCTTGTTTAATCTATTCCTTCCTACCAAATAATCATCATATTCCAAATCTATCTAATAATCCCCTCACTCTTCTCCTTTCTTTCACTTCTTCCTCCTACCAATTATACTCGGCTCGTTTGGTACGCAAGATTGGATTGGACTATTAAATAGAATTGGATTGGATAGTGTTATTTAGTATTGTACTATATTTAGTGCAACACATGACTAAGACAAAGTAAATATAAAAATTTTTCTTAATATAGTTGTGATTATGTTTTATTTACAAATAAATAAATAAATATTTCAAAAAATAGAAAAGATAAATTAAATGATAATTATATAAAATAATATGATTTTAATTTATTTAAGAAAAATAGGTATATAAAAATAAAATATATTTTTTAGTTAAAAAAATAAAAGTTAGAATTTAATTAATATTTATATATATTTATATTAATTAAAAAATTATTAAAGAAAAAAACAAAAATAGGTGTTGTTAGGCTTGGAACCAAAGGAAGAGGACTAAAAAAAAAAGACTGTACTTCTTTGTCCAATCTCTCTTTTGGGCCTAAACATAGAATTGGACCAAGGAGTCTAGTCTTAACCTTTAGTCCGGATCACCAAACAAGGTCTTAGTGGTTCAAAATTCCACGGATGTACTTTAGAAGCCAATGGTTTGTTGATGCATTAGGCCAAAGGTTGAAAGATAATGTGTTAGTTTCTTGCATGGGAGCGTAACAAGCAACACTAGATTTCCCATTTTTTTAGAGAAAAAAAAAAGGTAGTATTTTGGGCTAAAGTGACTTTTTTTATGAATATTTTATCGGAAATTAGATGTTGTCATTTTTAACATATAAATGTCTATTTTTTTTATAATTAAATGATCGAATAAATTAGGTGAATATCACTTTTTTCCTCATTAAATAAATATACTACCATATCAATTTTTTAAATGAATTCTTGACGATCTTGACGGATTCTTGACGTCAGTAATAATCTTGATAGATTCTTTATGGATTCTTGATGAATTCTTTACATATTCTTGACTAATTTCCTCTCAAAAGTGGTAGAATTTAATAGTGATGGTAAATTTAGTTAAAAATTTTAAAAAGTGGTAAATGTTTTCTTAACCCTAAATGATCAAATATATGTATGTTTACATTTAGTGTATTTTTTTATATACTAACTTTAATTTATATATTTAGTATATTAATTTTTATATTTGGCACATTATATTTTATACTTAGTATATATACCAATATACTAGTCATTTGGCTGTAATATTTGAAAAAATAGATATTTACTGGGCCTAAAATTCCGTATGAGACCCGTGTTTTATAGGATAATTTTTTTATTAGGAGTGCCACAATATTAGTAATAGTTGGTCTTTTCCTTCCCCAAAAAAAAAAAAGTAATAGTTGGTCTTTAAAATGTCTGTATTTATGGTAAATAAATATAGTGATTAGTGACTATCCATCAGTAGTACTGAAACAGTAGTTCGGAAAAGTTATGTTGAAATACAGTCCAAAAAATCATTTCCGTCCCCTAATTACTCCTAGTTAGATCCATTTCCCTTCACATTGCTTTGTAGCCCAATACAAAAGTAGGCTCAATGTTTGGGCCAAAACTTAGTCATAGAAGCCGAACTCAATAATGGGACGATTACGGATACCTTGAAGCCCATTGAAGCCCGGCCCATTCTATTGTATCCCAGAGAACTTCACAAATCACAATGATATGGTAATGATTTCTGACGTAATATTTACTGAAAAAAAAAACTGATGGTAATTTCTTAAAGGGGAAGTTTGATTTATTTATGTATTCTTAAAAATATCATATTACCTTTCTAGCGGGGAAGAGTATAGTATTTGCAGTTGCGCTAATTGTAAAAATATCATCTGTAGTTTGATTTTTTCCCCTGCAACAATGGAGCAACAACCATTATTGCAGGAAAAAAAAAGAGCTTTAAAATCAAAGCTAATAATGGGAATCATTGAAAATTACAGATCTCAAAAAACAAGTTCATCTTTATTTTCTGTTTTCTTCTCTCATATTTCTGAAAACAAAAAACAATAATAGCTTTGCCAAAATACGAAATTTTACAGAAAACTTGAATGATCTTTTACTTTAAAATGGTCTTCGAGCTCTAACTAGTTTTGCCAAACAGGAAATTCCAATTTTTGAAATCACTAGTTTTTAAGCTCCAGGTTCTAAATTTTTAATTGATAAACTTGGGAAAAGATGAAGCTCAATAATCAGCTATCTTAAACTTTTTTTCTCTTTTGTATGAAAAAACTTGTGATAGAGGAGAGAAATATCATGGTGTTGGGCATGTTTCACTATATTGAGGTGTATTTATAATTTTTTGGACCATTATTTTTATAACAGTAAGATTAAATCTAATGGCTCAAAAAATGCAGCTAGAAATAGAGGGATTTTGCCCCTCCTATAGAATTTCCATATACATAATGATTTCCAATCTAATAGTTTTTATATATATATATATATATATATATATACACGTACGTACGTATTTTTTTTTTAAATTATCGGATCATTAATCTAACGACTATTATAATTTAAGTAGTTAGAAAAAAATAAAAAATAAAAAACATACTCATTATTTAATATTTTTTCTTTCCATCTTTTACTATGAAAAGACATGTATGATAAATTTCAATTGAACAAAATAATACAGTTTTTTTAAAAAGTGGGGCTTAACTAATGACCACTACTTACTATAAATTTAAAGGAAAATAACACACACACTCTACCAAAGTTTGAATCTCTGATCCCCCAAACTCACACATACATCCTTCAAGCCTTGGACCAACTGAGCTAACCCCAGTTGGCTGAACAAAACAATATGTGTGTATATAGATATAAAAAAAAATACCTGGTGCCCATATAATATATATATTATATATGAAAAAAATGCCCATATAATATATATATTATATATGAAAAAAATGAAAATGAGAAAACACTAGTATCAGGTAATTATATGGGAAAACATGTGATCCGAAATGCATTCGGACCTAACTGTTTCCAATAATTGAAAAATAATATAGTGATAGAAATAAAATAAGGAACAAAATACAAGACAAAATGACACCTAAAAAGAAGTGGTCGATGCCTCGACGGATCTATCACAGCCTACGCTCATGAAATTTCATTTTACTTTCCTTCTTGTTCGCATTGTCCCTATTCCAACCCCCCCAAAAAGTAGAAATTGCCAAGCCTAAATTTTAGTAGATAAAAGCACCCAAGAAAAAAAAAAGCGTAAAGCCTAGTTTTAGGCACATACCTTACCTTAGATTAGTATATAAAAGCCCAAAAAAAAAAAAAAAGGTATAAAGCCTAGTTTTAGGCACAAATCTAACTTAAAGTTTCGTTCAAAAACTACTTGAGTATTATGTATATATATATATATATATATATATATATATATATATATATATATGCATAACAAGCACTGGAATTGTTAAGTACCTAGCTAACATACATCTTCTAGGATCACATCTTACAAAGCTCTGAAAGGCAGGTTAGACAAATTTAGTTAGTTTTTCTCGTGACTAAGTAAAATTCAGCAGCGAGAGTGAGTACTATACATAATAATATCTCACAACAAAACAACTTGGATCACATATCAATTTCCACAAGCATACAAAAATTCCAACTGGTACAATATCATCCTTTTCTACTCTCTTCCACTCAATAGAACCCTTAAACAAGAACCTCACAAACTCCCTTTAAAAAGACCCCCCTCCTCTCCAATTAGGGCACCCCCTCCTTAGCACAAGCTGCTAGCCCTAGCTAAAAGCCTAATAGCATTAGGTCTCTATAGCCAGTTAGTTAGCCATGGCTTCTAACAAGCTCTTTGCAACCCTTCTAATCCTCTCCGTCCTCTTCCACGCTTCCAATGCTTGCAACACGTGCAAGCCCTCGCCCGTGCCCTCGGCCGCCTACTGCCCTAGAGACACGCTGAAGCTCGGCGCATGCGTTGAGCTTCTCGGAGTGGTCAACTTGGTGGTTGGTAGCCCTCCCTCTAGCAAATGCTGCGCTCTTCTCCAAGGCTTGGCTGACTTGGAGGCTGCCTTGTGCCTTTGCACCGCTATTAAAGCCAATGTGCTTGGTGTCAACTTGAACGTGCCTGTTGCTCTGAGTGTACTCATTAGTGCTTGCCAAAAAACCGTTCCTCCGGGCTTCACATGTCAATAAATTAATTAAGATTGGACTAATTTAGTGGTCTTAGCTTTTTATTTTTGGGTTTCTCGATTGTGCTTGTGATTTCTCCAGTATTTGTTGGAGAGGGTGATAATTCGTTTCTTTAATAAGTAGGCAACTTTTTGCCTTATTCTTATGCATGTAATATCTGTTTTTCTTTTCTTTTTTTCCTTTTTTTTTGGGGATAAGTTTTATGTAAAATCATTTCTTCTTGAATAACAACTTCTTGACTCTTGAGTCTTTTGTTAATTTCAAATTAATAATATGATTTTTCTTTGCATGTTTAGCACTTATATTTTTCTAATTTGGCAATATGGTCCTAAGTTTTAAAAACATTAGCAATTAAGTCTTTTCTGCGCTATGACAGTCTAATGTTTGATGAAATTGAGCATGAACAAGTCATATTTAAAGAACAAGTCAATTAAGTAAAAACAAGTCAATGAAGTCTTTTGTCGTTATTATATTCACAAATAAAACTTAAATTTATTACTAATGCAAATTACAGAACTGGAAGACGCCAACTCTAAACACGAATTAAGTCTCCTAATGGGACTTGTTTTTTATTTTTTGACTTTCGTATTTAGCTAGACTCTGATAATTAACAAGATACTAAAAGAAGTGTTAAACAAAAGTACAAAACAAGAAAGCAAATTTTCGTGATATGTTTTTCCTCTCTCCCTCTTATTGGGACTATAAGCTGCTTAAAATATAGTGACGTGGTGCTATTTAAATACTGAGAACTAATCTCAGTTAGAAGTCTTTGTCTTAATTTATTTATTTTTTGAAAAAATAATGCAAATGCATGTTTGTGGTTGAAAAATAAATTAAATTAATATCTATCTTCTACGGAAAAAAGAAAATGTCAAAATAAAAATAAGAACGATTTGGATTACGATATGACAGAACCCTATATATATATATATATTAGGGCCGAAAAAAATATGAAGTCGAAATTAGATACTTACAAAAAATGTCTAAGTTTGGGTCAACATGCTTGATTCAAGATTGACTCATTTAACCCGCCAATAAAATATATAAAAAAATTAAACAAGATAATATAAAAAAAAACCTACCGCTCTTAAGATTTGACCAAAAAAAAAAACCTATACTTTTTCTCTTTTATCAATTATTAAAGCTTCAACACATTCAATTAAAATTAGAATTTTAGTTCGTTAAAAAAGATAATTTTACCCTTTAAACTTATAAAACATATATTAAAACTAATAAATATTGAAACTAATTATTCTTGTCTTTTTTTTTTTTTGAAAAACAATTAAATGAAAATAATAATTATTAAAAATAAAAAGAATTTCAACTGTTCAAAACAATTTAAAAAAAAATAAAAGAATGACAAAAGTTGAAAGAAAATTCTAACTTTGTTCTTCTTCATTTTTTTTCAAGAGTCTAAATTATTCCACACAATTATTTTTTTTAAAGAGAGAATGATGAAAATTTAAAAAACAAATTCTCATTTTTTTCTTTCTTTATAAAATAATGTTAAGTGAAAATAATATTTTATGAAACTATAATGAGTTTAAATATTCAAAAAAAATAAATTTTAAAAAGAAAAAGAATTAATTTTTTTTATTTTTAATTATTTTCACTTAAATTATTTCTTAAAATAAAGACAATAATAATTGGATTCAATATTTATTATTTTTAATGTATTTTTTATCAGTTTAAAGGATAAAATTATCTTTTTAAATAAATTAAAGTTCCTAATTTTGATTAAATGTATGAGCCCAGTTCTATTTGATAGGAAAATATAATTTGAATATTTAATTAGATATAAATAAAATGGTATGGTTTTTTTTCTTAATTTTTTTTATAAAACACTAAAGGTGGTGGATTTTTTTTTAATATTATCCCATAATTAAACTATAAAAATATTCTTAATTTATTTTTTTTATGCCTATTGTTATAAATTTTATTTAAATTGTATAATGCATGTGTATAATATTATAAAATATTAGTAAAATCTACAAATTGCTATAATTTATTTGTTTTAAAGTGAGACAACAATAGTCTAAAATGGGAAAATAAAATTTAAAAATACGGGTAAAAGACAGGCTGGTGAGTCAAAAAGACAAGTTGACGGATTTGGACGAGTTGCATATTAAATGTTTTCTTCTATATGGGTTGAGTATGTCAAGTTTGGGTCAACCTATTTTATGTGCGAACTAGTTAAGGTTAGATCGATGGATTTAGGTTGAAAGAGTTAATGTATATATTGGACATAAATTAGTCCTTCCAACATAAATTGCCACCCTAATTAAAACCAAATATATCTTTGCAGCAAAAGTTTGTCAAAAAGATTTAGAAAATATATCACATATTTATTTTAAATGAATAAAAGTAAAATGAGAATATTATAATTTTAGTTATAACTAATTGAAAATTAAAAATTAATGAACTCATTATTGAACCAAAATTAAAGTGTCAAAAGAGTCATCTTGTGCCAGCTTGGCTCTTTGCACTATAAACCCAGGGTAATGGGCCGCTACAGTATAGGGCCCGTGCTGTACCGTTACTAATGGCCTTAAAAGGGCTGGACTTTTTCTAGGAAAAATTATTTATTTATTTTAAAAAATATATATTTTTTGTTAGATAATATAATAGAAAAATGCAGTTTTTTAAGTAATATATTTGTAAAATAAGCGATAAATATTTTTTTGTTTATGCTTCTTTCATAAAAATATGGCCCACACATACGGAGGAGGAATGATCCGGCAATTTCATAGCCGTTGGATAGTAGAGGAGAGGGAAAGAGTTGCGTTTAGTTTTTTTTTTTTAATACGCTAGTATTCTATTTGAAACTTTTTTGAAATAAAGAATAATTAAAAATCAATTAAAGGATGTAAAACAGTATTTTTACTGTTCACATAATCTTGGGTGGAAGTTTGAAAAGATTTAAATTCTCATATATTAATTTGTAAAACCCAAAAGTGAGGCTCATTTTTGCAGAAGACCTAAATCTCAAGTATTTTTTCATCATTTGCCATCTTTCTAATCCCAGCTAAAACGGTCAATTTCCTTTCTTTTCTTTTTTTTTTTTTTTCTTTTTTGAATATGTCAACTTCCCTTTTTATTATTATTAATTTTAAGAATATGGATTTCATTTGAACCTAGATTTAGGAGAAAGCTTGCAACCACCTACGAACTTGTGTTCAATTAATCTTGCACGGTTGTCAATTTCCTACACTAAAAAATTTATCGACACATTATTGATAAATATATAGTAGATGCCGCATATTTACATGTTCGCCTTTGGGTTTATGTCACCTGGCCCGTAGTTCCCGCTCTTTTACCCAAGTATTGATTAGGTTCCCATTTTTTTTTTTTTTTTTTTTTTTTTTTTTTTTTTTTTTTTTNTGATGTACTCTTTTCCTGGCTAGGTTTTAGTCAGTTTTTAATGAAGCATTCTTTGTTTTTTTTTTTTTTTTTTCAGTTTTTAGATCCCAATCTTTCACATTCGAATTACTTTAGTCATTTTTTAACTTTTTCGTCTAATTATGCTATTATTTAACTGTTTTAGTATCATTTGGATTTTCAACTTTTACACAATGTATCATTTAGGTTTATATTCTTAGTTTTGTAGTATTTGACTCTTTAAACTTCTATTTTTGTAACACTTAGGTCTTTTTGAGTCAAAATCCAACTTTAATCAAATTGTACTACATATTATTTAATACCAATAAAATATTTTTCGAAAAAAATAATTTAAACAATAATATTATTTTTAGTTAATTCTTATTACTAACAATATTTTTTCTCCAATTCCTTAAACTCATCAATTTTTTTATTTAAAACTCATAAATAATAAAAAAAAATTTAAAAACTTCTTAAATAACAAATTGATATTAATTTATAAAAAAATCATGAGTTTTGACGATAATAATAGTTAATAACACAAAAATTAGTATTTGTGAATAGATACCGATCGAGTACATACATAGATATAACAAGAGAAAAAAATATACTATTTAATGACGATTTCTTGTCGATGGTCATGAAATTCATTTTCTGTAATTTTATAAATTCATAATCATTTAAAAATAGTCTAAAAGTCTCTTAATTGATAAATAGATATTAATTTATACAAAAAAATATGTGTTTTAATATATTTATTTTTGGTATGTATTTCAATAGACATCTACTTGAGTAATTTTGATGTTATTATTTAATTTAGCAGTTTTTATTAATTTATCTTGTCCAATTTGATTAGAATTAGATTTTTACTCTAAATTAACTCAAAAGGACCTAAATGTTACAAAAAAGAAAATTTGAGAAATCAAAGTTACAAAATAAAGAATAGAGAGCTAAGTGATACATTGTTTAAATGTTGAGAACTAAAATAATACTAAAATTGTTAGATAACAATTAAATTAGACGGAAATGTTAAAAAAAAAGACTAAAATGATACGAACGTGAAAGGTTGGAATCTAAAAATTAACTTAAAAAAAACATATTGGGGACTTGATTAATACTCAGGAGAAACACAAAAAAAAAAAAAAAACCACTAACTACCGTATTTTTCAATTTTCTTTTTCTAAATATACTATATAATGTCTAATTTCCCGGACCGCGTACGATGTAAGGCGGCGGCCTTTCGATAATTTAATGCAAGAATACGTAGTTAGATGGGTGCTAGTATAGTAGTATTCGTGCCGTAAATATTTATTGCACTTTTAATATCGACAACTTTTGCAGTAGTGGGCTAATATATAAATGTTTGGTGCTGATTTGCCATAAGTTTTGTTTATTTGTTATTTACCTTTCCTGACATCAGTAAAAATATCCCGATCATTTATTAACTATTATTATTTTTAATGGTATTTACTATTAGTTTTTGAGTGCGTAAAATTACATCAAGCTTCCTTTTTTTTTTTCCTTTTTATTTAGACAAAAATTACATATAGCTTGCTTGGCTCATTTGTTGCGCAGAAATTTCTCTCTTGCCAGAAAATATTTATATACATTTAAAGGTATAGGTTAATATTATATAGTTTATCTGTATAAATATTCTCCAAATTGAAAGGATCCTCTTAGTGATCTTCTACAGTTTTATGATCTGTAATGTTTATAACTTGGAATTTTTGGTCGGAAAATTTTTTTTAAGGGATTTTATTTTATTTTTGTTTCGATTTAGACAAAAAAAAAAACAATACAATTTTTTTTAAAGAAAGCGAGAGTTAAATTTAATTTAATTTTAATAAATAGAAATTTGAAAAATTAATTAAGAAAAAAATTTCCAAAATAATGTTTTATCAAACTTTTGAAAAATATTTTCCTATTTCTTTTCTCTCATAATTTTTTTTATTTTTTTCAGTAAATAGGGTACTCAATCATCTTATTATAAATTCCGGTGATCATGATAATTTAATTCTCATTTTATGCATATAAGAATGCGCGATTTGGATTCGCACTAATATAAAGTACCGGTAGTACTTCTTTAATTCTCGATTTATACTACAATATTACTAAATGAATGGAATTGTCTTAGCCATCTTTATTAACAATTCTCTCTCTATGCAGGTGGGATTTTATCCATGATATTGGCCTCAATTAAATTGAGACTAATGAAAAATGATAAGCTTAATTTCTTTTTAGTTTTTTATTCAGTTTTACTTTTTAGATGATTTCAACTTTTTCTTCCAAATGCATGGTATGTAAACGAAAATATCTTGTTGCCATTTATACATGGATAAATCAATATTGTCAACTTAATTATAAATTGATCAGCACTGAAGTATTCTAATTTCACCAAAAAACGATAAAAAAAAATTACATTACTTATTATTTCGAAAGGTTATTCAACTTTTGAACAGATTTAACGCATACATTTATTTTTATGCAATGGATAGTGAGGATTTGATTTCAGAAGCCCTACAGCATGAGATCATATAATTACTAACATGTTCTTATGTGTGCGGCCACTTTATAATATCTACACTAGAGGTATGTTATGTTTCCCTAGCTATTTGATGTGACCATTAATATTAACGGCCTAACACAATTGATATCCCATAATAGTAACAAAATCACTATGCTCAACTAGTCATGTCCAGTCCGGGACATACCTTAATATCGAGTATAGCTGCCCATAAATAGAGCATAGAACTGCAACTTGAAGTACTCCTTTTGCTGAAGATTAGGCCTTAGAAGACATGTCTTAATGGTCTCGTAAATAGCATTTTACCTGTAATAAAAATGTGAGGTCTTCCTAATAATAATAATAATAATAATAATAATAATAATAATAATAGTAAAGTGCCAGTCTTCTTTCCTTTGGGGAGGCCCCATATTTTTAATTTTACCTGCAAAAGTGCAGACGAGTACCCGAGCATAGCTTAGTTCTACCGCATGTATCTTCATAATTTTTTACTGGAAAGTATCAAAATCTCTCGTATATTTTAGCAAAATAACAGTTTATACCGTGTGTTTTTTAAAGTGTAAACTTGTGTTTGTAATTTGTCTAATTGAATCAAAGACTCGAAATTAATGCCCGGATATGATTTGTCAAAATTTAGTTGTGAAATGACGCTAATACCTATACTCAAAATTAATCAAATGATGATCTAATTTTTTCCTTAACTCTATAACAAAATACCCAATTTTTTAAAATAAAATAAAATAATTTCTTAAGAATAAATTTGAGTAGTTGGCATTTAAGTTGTTTAGTTATAGATTTAATAGAAAATTTAATTATTTGATAAGTAAGGCTATTAGCCATTTTAAGATAAGAAATTACAAATGTCAATTTTTATTCAATTTGACAAGCTAAGGGTATATATATATATATATATATATATATAGGGCACCAATCCAGTGGGTATTTTTTTTTTACCTATGGGTAGATATCAATTTGGCCAATTAAAATTTAGTATGCACGTCTTTTCATACACTTCATTATAGCCATTGGATCACCATCTAATGGTGATCCAACGGTTAAAAAAAAAATACTTACCCATAAGTAAAGAAAAAAATACCTATTAGATTGGCAACCATATATATATATTATATTTATAGAAACACATAGTAAAAAGTAAGAACTGGTATAAGAACCCGATCAATACATACGATGTGAGATCACGTGATTGATTAAGTATATGTCTTAAAAAAGGAAGATTATTGATGATATTAATTCATAGTTTTATAAATTTAAGAAAGTCTCCTTTGAGTTTACGAATAGATTAAGTATATTTACACCAAAATCTTATTTTGGTAGCATTCATTTCAAATACTAAATTTTAAATGGTGTGAAAAAATAATAATAAAAGTGGATACCGTTGTTGTTATAATTTTTTTTTTGGCAATATTTTAGTGTATTTATCTTTACTCATTTTGTTTAGGTCTCTACAAAAAGAGTGTGTGCTATTTATTTCAACAGTATATCACATTGTGGGCTGCCTACTTGGCCATTGGCTAGTTAGTTTTTGTCAACCAAATATTCATTTCCTTTTTCTGCAACTACTCCTTTTCATATTTTAAATCTCTTTAGATGGTTGGCCCTGTTATATGTGAGTGTAATAAATAAATAAAACAAAGAGAGCATGTAAATCTTGTTGGAGTTAAAAAAGATTTTCGCAGCGGAAGATTGACTCAAGAATAATAAAAAATTTTCTCAAAACAATTGACTATATAAGTGCATAGTATTAATTCACAGTAAATAGTAATAAGCAAAGAGAATAGATCTAATACCTCTTGTAGCCTCTCAGCGGATCCTATCTTTAATGTTTTCTAAATTATGATTTTCCAATCCAAACCTCAAGCACAACTGGATGAACGTGTGTGCGTTGCGTATAATTTCTTAATTTTCACACTTTAGGTACTTATAATTTTCTCAACACATGAGATTGCAAGAGTTCTGTTCTACAGAGAAAGAAGACATTCTTCTTTTTCTCTCTAATTTATAGAGACTCTGTAGAAAATAATGCATAATGTCTATTTTCTGCTAGGGTTTCCTTTATATATATATATATATATCTATTTATTAAATTATTTAATAAATTAATTTATATATATATATACATTTTCAAAAACTAAAAAGAAAAACGTAATTTATGGCCTTACGTTTTTTTAATCCAATTAATATATATATATATATATATATAAACTAGTATATAATTCACCATTTCAAAGAAGAGTGTTTTACTTTCAGTCAGTTTCCAATTTCTATTTATCTAATTATCTCATAATTAGATATTTTTAAATTCAAAATTTAAACAAATTAGGAAACTTATCTCTCCATAAATTTAAATTAATTAATTCAAAATTAATTAATTAATAACAATTATTAATTATTGTAGACAAATAATTTATCTAGACAAAATGTGCAGTAACAGAAATAATGTAATATCCAGTACAATATTTGTAAGAGTTGGAATTGGGGACCTATGGACCTGTAATTCAAGCTCCAATAAATTATGACAATTAATTAAACTCTTTAATTAATTTGTCTAATTTATTAATTCCAGTATTACTCCATTAAAAATCCGGAATTGCACTCTTGAAATTACAGAATTAATTTACTCAGAAAATAATAAGCAATCCATCGATTTAATCATTATATATAGTTCAATCCTCCATAAAAAATTCATAATTAGAGCTAGGTTATATTCCGTTTACCTCTTCAATTACATCTTTATCCTTGTGTACCGTTGATTCTCTAATGAATAATTAATTTATAAATATATTATAAATTGAGTACTCAAACTATTCAAGTCCTGAATCAATACACAAGGGAATCATCTTTCTAGTTTTCTAATGGAATGAATGGATTCTATATCTGTAAGTTATATTCCTAGCTACTTATCTCATCATGCTCTCAAGATACAAGTATTTCGATCTGATTAAAAAACAAACCTTTAACAAGTATGTTAAAGAACATAATGTTATAAATAGGAGTCTATAACTACTCAGGATTAAGATTGATCTATATATGATCATCTAGTGACATTATTTGAACTCTCAACAGTTAACGGAATTTATGTGAGATTCAAATCATGTCTGGTCCAGTCCTATATAATCGAATTATATAAAGTACTTCCATTATGATGTTAACACATCAATAGTCCGAATAAGACTATTACATTCTCAATGTTAATAGACTATACTAATAATATTTAATTAAAGATCTTAAAATTTAATTAATTATTACGGACTATATTTAGTTTCTTATTCATAAATTTAATCCTTATGTATATAATACTTATATACTAAATTTATGGTCACATAAATAAACCGGGGAATTCTGGATATTTAATGACTAACCAATTATGCACAAATTTAAATAGAAAAATATCATTTTATCAATTTAACAAATATCCAAAATATACATGTTTTTAGGGCATAAACCCTAACAATCTTATACTTGCCCTAAAGCAGGTGAGACATGTCTCTCAATCCTAAACCCTCCAAATAATTCTCAAATTCTTCGCTGGAAGTGTTTTTTTAAAAGGATCAGCAATGTTGTTTTCAGATGCTATCTTCATAATGACCACGTCTCCTCGATGTACTATCTCTCTAATCAGATGATACTTTTTCTCTATATGCTTGCCTCTCTTGTAACTTCTTGGTTCTTTTGAATTCGCCACAGCTCCACTATTGTCGCAGTATACAGTTAGTAGCTTATCCATATTTGGAATAACTTCCAAATTAGTAAAGAACTTTCTGAGCCATACTGCTTCTTTAGCTGCTTCACAAGCTGCTATGTATTCTGCTTCCATAGTAGAATATGCAGTGCTAGATTGTTTAACACTTCTCCAGACAACGGCTCCACCACCAAGAGTGAACACTGACCCAGACGTTGAATTTCGAGTATATTTGTCTGATTGAAAATCAGAATCAGTGTAACCAATAGGAATCAAGTCCTGACTTGAACAAACTAGCATATAATTTCTCGTTTTCCTAAGATACTTGAGAATATACTTTATTGCTATCTAGTGATCTAATCCTGGATTTGATTGAAAACGACTGACTATCCCTACTGCGTAGCATATGTCAGACCTAGTACACAACATGACGTACATAAGGCTACCAACTGCAGACGCATAAGGAACCCGTCTCATATCCTCTTCCTCTTGAGGTGTCTTGGGACATTGCTCTTTAGAAAGAATAACTCCATGTCGAGAAGGTAATTGTCCTTTCTTGGAGTTTTGCATCGAAAAATGAATGAGCACTTATCAATGTAAGATGCTTGAGACAGTGCTAAAAGTCTGTTCTTGCGATTTTGAATAATCTGGATCCCAAGCACATAACTTGTTTCTCCCAAATATTTCATTTGGAATTGCTTGGCTAATCACTTCTTTACATTAGATAATATTTCCACATTATTTCCAATGAACAAAATATCATCTACATAAAGAAATAAGAAGACTACTTTCTTGTCTTTGATGTACTTGTATACACAAGGTTCATCAACATTTTGATCGAAACCATAAGATTTAATCGTCTCATCAAATCTTAGATTCCATGATCTCGAAACTTGCTTAAGTCCATAAATAAACCTAAGTAGCTTGCAAACTTTCTGCTTTTGGCCTTTAGCTACAAAACCTTCTAGTTGTACCATAAAGATGTTTTCTTCAAGATAGCCATTCAAAAAAGCTGTCTTGATGTTCATTTGCCATATTTCATAGTCTAAACATACGGCAATGGATAAGAGGATACATATAGATTTAAGCATGGCTACTGACGAGAAAGTCCCTTCATAATCAACTCTTTTTTTTTAAATATAACTCTTTGCCACTAACCTTACCTTGAACTTTTCAACTTTTCCATCTGCACCTGTTTTTCTTTTATAGATCCATTTACATCCAATGGGCCTGACATCTTCAGGTAGATCGACAAGTTCCCAGACAGAATTGGAATACATGGATTCCATTTCTTGATTCATGGCCTCTTGCCATTTTTCCTTATCAGAATCTTCTATTGCATGCTTGTATGTCAATGAGCCATCTTGGCTACTATCGGAAATAATAACATGTGCTTCTCCAACTTCTCTGTAGCGAGCAGGTGGTCTAATATCCCTCCCACTATGTCAAGTTGCCAAAGTATTCTGATCTGGAATAGTGGTCTCATAATTAGTTGTGGTCTGATCTGATCATAAAGTAATTCCTTTAGTATAACTTTTTTTCGAGGTTTGAAGTCTGTCATATAGTCATTTTTAAGAAAAGTAGTATTTTTCGATACAAACACCTTTTTCTCTTAAGGACTATAAAATAAACCTCTTCTCGTGCCTTTTGGATAACCTACAAATAAATAAACCTTTGTACATGATTCTAGCTTTCCAATCTTTCCTTTCAGTACATGTACTGGGCACCCACATATGCGAATATGAGTAAACTAGGTTTACGCCCATTCCACAACTCTAAAGGTGTCTCTTGGATAGAGTTGGAAGGTACTACATTCATAATGTAAACAACAGTTTGTAATACATAACCTCAGAATGAGAGTGGTAGGGAAGAGTAGCTCATCATTGATCTAACCATATCAAGCAATGTTCGGTTTCTCCTTTTTGCAACACCATTCTGTTGTGGTGTTCCAGGTGCTGTGAGTTGGGATAGAATGCCATTCTCCAGTAAGTGATTCTTGAATTCATTATCAAGGTATTCATCTCCTCGATCTGATCGAAGAGTTTTTAATGACTTGCCTTATTGCTTTTCAGCTTCTGCTGTGAATTCTTTGAACTTTTCAAAGGTTTCATATTTTCTTTGCATTAGGTACACGTATGCATATCGTGAATAATCGTCAATAAATGTGACAAAATATTCGTAACCGCCCCTTACTTGTACATTCAATGGACCACATACATCGCTATGCACAAGCTCAAGTAGTTCTTTGGCCTTTTCGCCCTTTGCTGAGAAAGATCTCTTAGTCATGGATTCCCTTGTGTATTGTTCAAGTCCTGAATCAATACACAAGGGAATCATCTTTCTAGTTTTCTAATGGAAGGAATAGATTCCATATCTGTAAGTTATATTCCCAGCTACTCATCTCATCATGCTCTCAAGATATAAGTATTTCGATTTGATTAAAAAACAAACCTTTAACAAGTATGTTAAAGAACATAATATTATAAATAGGAGTCTATAACTACTCAAGATTAAGATTGATCTATATATGATCATCTAGTGACATTATTTGAACTCTCAACTATTAACATAATTTATGTGAGATTTAAATCATGTCTAGTTCAGTCCTATATAATCGAATTATATAAGTACCTCCATTGTGATGTTAACACATCAATAGTCCGGATAAGACTATTACATTCTCAATGTTAATAAACTATAATAATAATATTTAATTAAATATCCCAAATTTTAATTAATTATTATGGATTATATTTAGTTTATTATCCATAAATTTAATCCTCATGTATATAACACTTATATACTAAATTTATGATCACATAAATAAACCATGGATTTTTTGATATTTAATGACTAACCAATTATGCACAAATTTAAATAGAAAAATATCATTTTATCAATTTAACAAATATCCAGAATATACATACTTTTAGGGCATAATCCCTAGCAAATCTCACACCATCTTTCAGTTAAGAATCAAAGGAAATATAGCAAAAACTAAAAAGATAATATTTTACCGAAGTGAGACTTTACTAATAGTTTAGCAATCAATATATATGATCACTAATCCCAATAATGAACTTAAAAAATCAAGAATAAACGTATTTTTTTCCTCTACACTTATCATGTATACTACTACTACTTAAGAAGCCAAAAAGGGGGGAAAAATAAAAAATTTATATTTGTATATATCATTTTCCTAAATAATATATGTAGATTTAACCCAAAAGAAATACTCAAAAATTAATTTAGCTAAATGAAATATAACAAATTTTCTTTTTTTTCCCCTTAACTTAAATCAAGTATTGTTAACATATTTGCTCAAAAAAAAAATAAGCATTGTTAATATCTTTATATATATAAAAAAATTATTGTCAATATCATTCATCTAGTGATTTTTCTGGGACCATTTATATTGCTTTTTGTGATTCTTCTTGCATTTCTTCTCGGAGTTTCTTGATAGTTAATTCATACTTCATTTATTTCAAAAGGATAAGCATGCTGATCATTGTTTAACTTGAGGCATCGTCTTTATAATTAATTTTGGTTTACCATTCATGATATATTGAAGATTTTTAAAAATATGAGATGAATAAGTTATAATAGTCCTTAAGAAGTTAATTAATCATTAATTATATTGACAAATCAAGATATTTATTGAATTATTATTTGGTTTTAGACTTAATTTCATGGTAATTTCCTTTTTTCTCATAATATAATTTAAGTCTGAACTTTCCAATCCCCTACTCAATTTTTTTTTAAAAAAAAACAACAACAATTATTATTATATACTGTTCTTCCTCAGTCAATATATAGTTTTACTTCTACGAAGCTATAATACCGGAATTAATTTTAGTAAACTTATGAGTTTGATGATTAGTGCGGGAATAAATTGCAGTAAAGTACTTCTAAATTTGGTTCTTGGTACTCAGGTACTGTATGCGAAGTTGTTAGTCAGGTAATTCAATAAATTAAACCGTACTCTTTATGGTTTTTACCAAAATAGTAGCAAAAATTTATTTATGTTACTTTTTATATAAAAACAGTAGCAAACTTTTCCTTATATATTGAAGCACTGTAAAAATACTTCTCATTCCCAAGTTAGCGTTTTTTTTATTATTATTATTTTTTAGTGAGAAGTTAGCATAACTATACTTAGGCATCTGACCTCTCCCTCTTCTCCACTTATTTTTCTAAATATGCAGTAGAAAATAGTATATAGATTGAGATTCAGTTCTTCACGGATCGATGCTTATATATGTGTATATGTACATATGTATTACAGATTTATGGGCCTTCTTTGTTATCTTCCACAGCTTTCTTGAACTGTGCTATAAAAATCTGAAGACACAGTTCAAGAAAGCTGTGGAAAGTAACTGAAGCGGGTCTGAGTTCATAATTATAACATTTGTTACATGATCATCTGAGGCTTCTGTCCTTTGTTTTTTCTAGTTGCAGTTACACATACATGATTAATGTTTATCTCAAAGTTTTAATTGATCTTTGTAAGTTATATTTTTTCTGATCATAATATATATATATATATATATATATATGGCACCAATATAGTAGACATTTTTTTTTTTACCTATTCATAGGTATCAATTTGACCAATAAAAATTTAGTATTTTTTTATTGTAAAAAATAAGAATGAAAAAGAGCATTAATGATGCACGTCTTTTAATGCACTTCATTATAACCATTGAATCACCGTTAAATGATGATCCAACGGCTAAAACAAAATACCTACCCATAAGTAAAGAAAAAAAATACCTATTGAATTAGCAACCATATATATATATATATATGTATGTATGTCAGCTAATATTCTTTTCGATCTTGTTTTTGCAGAGATCATGGCCAAATAAAGGGCTGAAGATATGGGAATCAATAGTTGAAAATGGTTAACTAAAGTTAGACAGTTTTTGTTGTAGTAGAAGATACGTAGCTTTGAGGCGAAAAGCTTGGCTTTAACCTCAAAGTGTTGAAGGAGATGCAGGCGCTAACGCCAGCAGCAGCCTTAAATTTAGATTTAAAGGGAATTTACAATTAGAGGTATGCTACACTCTTGTTTTGAAAAATGGGACTCACTCGTTAGTGTTTTCAAAATTAATTTCTATTACCGTGTCACATATATAAAATTACTTAAATACTTTATTTCCCTAATAAATTCTAAATTACTTCACCCGCCATTGTCAGTCCCGATCCTAACCCCGGTGACGGGTTCCTTTGCTCGATTAGTGTTGAAAAATTTCGACTGTGGTCTATCTTATTTGGCTGCCTCTCTTAGTTGTTTAGATTATTTTTTTGATCGGTGGTCGGAAAATTTCGACTTCGGTCAAAAATTTTCGACTAAGATTGAAGCCAACAGTCAAAATTTTTCGACGGTGGTTGACTGTAGTCGAATAATTTTGACCCCAGTCGAACATGGTCGACTACCTTCTCGGTGTCGCCTCCATCACTTTTGACTTTTTTGACTTGATTAAGAATTTTCAAATGGAGTCGAGTTGAAGCGTAATTTTGGAACTCTGAAATATTTATTAAATGACATAACAAAAAAAGGTCATATTTTTGTAAATTGTTTATAGATTCTCCATCTTTTCATCACATGTATTAAAAAATAGTTAAAATTAATAATTTACCCACGAGGGTAGTAGTCCTGTCCAACCCAATTGCTTTATCATATGTTGATACCAAAAAGTTGGTACAAAACTATTGTGCAGTCTAAAAACCTATATGTTAGTTAATACCGGAAAGGGAAAGTTAGCGACTAAAAGAACATGTCAGGTCACACGAGTAAGTTAAGTGCGATCTCTTCCGAGTAAGTCAAATGCGACCTCCCTCCAAATAAAGTGCGACCTCCTCTAAACGAGTTAAGTGTGACTAGAATGAAAGGGAAACTAAACCAAGCTTCGTCAAACAGGTAATCTACAAAGAAAGGGAAACAAAAGTTTCTCTTTCAAGATCGACCAGTCATAATACCCAGTTATATTGTTACTCAAATTGTATTTTTTGATTATACACTTTCCTATTTTCACAATTGGGAAACATTGAGCCACCCTTACCTATATAAAGGGAGTTCAATGCTGTTGTGAGGGATCTTGGGCTTCTGGGGAGAATTTTGGGGATTTATTATTTTTACTTCCTGGAAACTTAACGAAACTCTTGTAATCCTCCAGAAAATAGTGAACAACAGTAGACGTAGGCTCATCTTTTTTGGGGCCGAACCACTATAAAATTCTTATCTCTTTTACTTGTTTTGATTGGTCAACTCTTTTCACACATAAGCCACATCTTGTAAGTTTTTAAATTTATTGTTGACAAAACCTCTGTCAACAAAAACCAAGATACATTTTTTGAGTGAAAAGGTGAAAAAATGATACTAATTTGTAGAATGATAACAATTAAGATAAAATGATACCAGATTTAGAGTGATTCAACCCGGGCAAGTTTGGCCTACATCCACTATGAGAGAGAAGATAATATTATTACTATAGTTTTCTTGTGTCCCATTTATATGTCATTTTTCCCTTTATTTATAGTTGGAGGAAAATGAACTATCTACACTGAGTAAGATTTTTTAAGAAGAAATTGAGTTTCTTAAGATACCTACTCTTGATAATGTTAGGTAGTCACCTTAATTAGTGGGATTTTCATTTTAAACTTTTGATCCACAATTTTTGAAGTAGTTGGATCGTGACAGCTCGCATATAATCGAGAATATGCTCCTCAAGTTTATCTTATAGATGCATCGGACATCGCATTATTTTTAAGAAATAAAGACAAATCGTAGAGCCTAAATACCCTAAACAAGAACTCATCCCACACTCGGATGGAATGAAAAATGATAATTTTTCAGACCTGCTCCGTTAATTTAGAATAGAACATTTTTTTGATGATCGATGAACCCTAAGAATTTTAGGATCTGAATCCTTATTTTTTGAAAATCATAATCAGCCGAGTGACGAATTATCGAAGAACTGCTTGAACACTTTTTATAAATCCGTAGATCGATTAGAAAAAACTCGATGAGCAGCTTGATGATGCAATCCTAGGATGACCCCCAAAATTACTCGCATATAGTGAAGATCCATGATGCTCGCATATGAATAAACTCATCTATATTTCTTTTCAGATGTCTAGTAGTGAGGATTTTAGGGAAGGGAATGCATTCTCAGGAGAATCTTCCAATACCAGCATTAGCTCTATATCTTGATGACTACCTTGAGCCAGAACCTGAAGTAGAGATAACCGGAGTCAGACAAAATAGTCCTCGCATAGGTGACCTTCCCCGAGACCAATGGCCTCGGCGTATTAGGGGTGCCTCTGCATTCGTAATGGGTTACCAATATGTGGAGGGGGATTGGTCATGTACCAATATAAGAACGAGCAGCATAATGAACAGGCTCAGCAAGATCATATGCAACTACAAGTTCGCCATCGCTCTTCACCTTCCCATGGAGTTCATTCTCTGAAGCAGTTCTCAAATGCGGTGTCCACCTCCTACTTCATCCGTACATAAAATTAATCGTCGATTACTATGGAGTCGTTCTTTTCCAACTAACTCCAAACACATATAGATATATGGTAGGTCTGTACATACTATACTATAAATTAGGTTTAGAAACCTCTACTCCTGAAGAGTTCGCTTGGTTCTACCAAGTGAAATCAAACTCGTCAGACTTTGGCTTCTTTTATGCGAGCAAGTAATCGAACCAAACCATAAAAACTATCTATGGGGTCCGTAACAACATGGAAAAATGAAAAAGTCTATTTTTCCACTTTGACTACGCGAATAATGGCTTCTTTCAGAACCCTAGTAGGTAACTTTCAGCTTATTACCTTCTCTACATAAATATATTACTCTGATCACATTCGTATGTCATCGTAGATAACAGGAAATGACCAGGTTTCTCCAAAGAGTAGCTTGCAAGTATGTATAAAATAAATAACCATCCGATCAAAGAATTTGATTGAAAGATGCTTGGGACGTCCAAGAACCTAGTTGCTTGCAGACTGCTTCCAAGGGGAGCCGCCTTTCCAGATTCTGCCCATCATCTAACCAAACCCTCAAGCTCGAAGAAGAAGCCAAGGAAGCAAAAGGATAATAGTGCCTCATCTTCCAAACCTAGGAAACGAAAAATACCTGCCACTCCTACAACCTCAGTACCGTTATCTCCCGAAGCTGCATCGCCACCGATTTCTCAGCAACAAGAAGGTAGTTATTTTTCTCTTCTTTTGGTCATATCATATACCTTATATGCTAATCAACCATCTGCATAGATATGGCAATCGACAGCGGATTGCGAGCACTGTCTTCAACTTTGGGGTTGATGGCAAAGTCCAAGACACCAGACGACACACCACTTTCGTTGAAAGGGAAAGAGAAGGTCGATACTTCAAAGAAACAAAAGGTCGCCTTTGAAGACATCCTAACAAGCTCGCCTCCTCCTCAGCCTTCACTAATTGCAAACCAATCTAAGCCACCTAAGGAGACGGTAACTTCTGATGAAAGACCGAGCCAGGTCGATAAAGACGAGGAACTTTTTGCACTCCTTCGCCAACTGCTAGAAAAAACTGGTATAAGCGCGGCGTTCGTCGACCGTTTTACCACTGAGGATGGCTAGGAGAGGATGGAGTGATGACCAGCCAAGATCGCCTTCAGCTCTGCAATGAAGATGTTGGCGAATGTAAGTATCCTCTATCTTCACTCTTCAACGTACTTTTCTGGTATTGATGTGTTATATTTTCATACTGCTGCAGCTACTGTCCTGATGAATGATCCAATCCTTGAATGTTTGAAAAAAGCCAAAAAAGTTGAAGAAATAACCCAAGCATTCGAGGACTTGGAGAAAGCTCACGAGGAAGAGAGAAAAGCCTTCGAATTAGAGAGGCAGCAGTTGCTCGAAGGTCTGACCAAGGAAAAGTTTGAAAAGGAGAAGCTTGAGGAAAAAATTAAAAAACTTGAGAAGATCATCTCAGAGCATCTGGATCGCATGAAAGAGGCGACAACAGAGGCGGCTCACAAGGCTATAGAAGAGTCCAAGGCTACTGAAGGCAAGGAGCTCAAAGAAAAAGCCAGTGACATCGCTTCGTCGACCATAATATATAATATCTTCTGCAAGCATCCGGACTTCGACTTTTCCATCCTTGGTGAAGATGTGGTCGAGCTTGTCCAGAGTCGGAGGGAAGTGGAGACTGCCAAAACTGGAGATTGTGGAGCGAGCATATCTGCATAATTTTTTTAATTTCAGAATAATGCGGGCTTGGTCCCCTTTTTGTTTGTGATACTTTGCTTGCGTACAGGTGCGAGCTTTTATCAATAAATGGTTTAGTCCTGCAAAACAATTAAAACACTGCATTGTAATATAAAGATGCATAATTTAACCAAGTAGTCAACCACTAGGTGACTGATCGGTACGCTATTGCGATTCGAATCTAATAAACTTAAAACGGGTTTTAAGTATTAGGATAGGTTACACTGCTTAAGAAAACAGTAAGTATGAGTGATGCGAACTCAATATTGTTTTTCAAAAGTTCTATGGCAAAATATAATATAGCAATATATCACATCAAATAATGAACGTTTTGCTTAGTTACTTTGTTATTTGAGGAGGAAAATTGCGTAATACGACATACTATGGCATGAGGCGAGGAGAAAACCCTAAGATTTTCTTTAAGTTTTAGAAATTCAGCAGCAATCTCTAAAATTCCAACCTCTAAATACACGTTTTTATAGTCCCTTAGGAAGCAAGTAGGAGATAATATTCTGATCCCATTGTCCCCCGAGTTTTATAGTATTCGAAGACTGCCATAAAACTATAAAAGGTGAACCAAATCGAACGATCGATGAGGAGACATCCTTATTGATGATGATGAATGACGAATAACGAATGACGACCAACGAATGACGAATAACGAATGACTACCAACGAATGACAAATATAAGTAGTTATCTTTATTGACGAATGATGAATACAAGATGCCCCGCGAATGATGAACACATGAAGATATACATGAAGATTTACTGATAATAGCAACGAAGTTGTTCTACTTTCCAAGCATGCTCGATCTTTTGTCCGCTAGTGGGAGCTAACTTATATGTCCCAGGTCGAATAACGACATCGATAACATATAGTCCTTCCCAAGAGGGTCCAAATACACTAGCACCGTGCTCTTTATTATTAGGTAGAACTTGTCGAAGAACAAGATCACCAACTTCAAACCCTGGGCTTCTAACTTTAGAGTTATAATATTGAACCGTGCACTATTGATATGATGCGATCTGAAGTTGAGACTGCTCGACCTTTCTTCTAAAAGAACAAGCTTAATCTTCATCAACGCGTTATTCTGATCTTGCTCATAGGTAGATCGTCGTAGAGAGCTCGCACCAATTTTTATTGGTACTATTGCTTCGTATCCATAAGCTAAAGAGAATGGACTCTCTCCAGTAGTGGTTTGTTGAGTGGTGCAATAAGCCCATAATACTTCAGGGAGTACTTCGGGCCAAGCTCCCTTGTACTCTTCCAGCTTTGTCTTTATGTTCTGTTTAAGTATCTTGTTTATAGCCTCGACCTGTCCATTGGCTTGTGAATGAACAACAGCAGAGAAATTCTTCTTGATGCCTAAGTTGTCACAAAAGTTATGGAACTCATCGTAGTCAAATTATTTCTCATTATCAGAAATTATAGTATATGGTATACTATAATGGCAAATTATAGATTTGTAAACAAAATCTATCATCTTTTTTGCAGAAATGGCACTCAAGGCTTCAGTTTCTGTCCACTTGGTGAAATAATCGACTGCGACTACCACATATTTCAATCCATCTCGTGCCAATAGAAGTATTCCGATAATATCAATTCTCCACATTGCAAATGGCCATGGACTGGTCATTGGAGTTAGAGGAACAGGTGGCATTCTAGGAATAGTTGCAAATAGTTGACATTTATCACATATCTTAGCAAATTCCATTGTATCCTTCTTCATAGTTGGCTAAAAATACCCTTGTCTTAGAACTTTGTTCGCAAGTGCCTGCCCCCCAGAATGGTTCCACATATTCCTTCGTGAATTTCCCTCATAATGTAGTGTGCTTTTTCTTCATTGACACATAATAACAACGGCAAACTAAAACTTCTTCGATAAAGTTTCTCGTCGTAGATGACATAACGAGCTGCCTTCATTCGAAGTCGCTTTGCATCGTCTTTGTTTTCGGGGAGGTTGTCATTTTGTATATACTTCATTATAGGATCAATTCACGATAGTTTCTTGTCAACCGGCATGGTTATTTGAGGCTCTACTTCGATACTTGGTTTTGCAAGAAATTCGACAGGGACCACTTTTAGTAATTCGGAATCTTTTGTTGAGGCGAGCTTAGCTAGAGCATCTGTCCGAGTATTTTTAATACGAGAAAGAAGTTGAATGTTATAGGCAGTAAATGTCGAGAAAAGTCTTTGTACCTCCTTTAAATAAGCTATCATTTTTTCTCCTCTTGATCGATAATCGTCGATGATTTGACAAATGATAGGTTGGGAATCACTGTATACCTCAATCATTTCGACCTTCATTTCTTGTGCGAGCTTTAGCCCAGCTATCAGTGCTTTATATTCTGCCTCATTATTTGATGCTGAAAATTTAAAGCGAAGTGCACAATGAATAAAGTGCCCTTCAGGACTGATTATTACTAAGCCCGCACCGGCTCCATTCTTGTTTGACGATCCATCAACGTAAAGTTTCCACAATTTTGATAAATCTGTAGTAGGTTTTTCGATTACTTCTATGGGAAGATTAACATCATATGTGAATTCTGCAATGAAATCTGTGAGAGCTTGTCCTTTAATCACAGTGTGAGGTTGAAAATTGATGTCAAACTGACTCAGCTCAATTGTCCACTTAAGTAGTCATCCTGAAGCTTCAGGTTTTTACAAAATATGCTTTAATAGAAAATTCGCGTAAACTTTGATGGAGTGCGCATGAAAATAAGGTCGAAACTTCCTGGATGCAACGATGAGTGCTAATGCCAACTTCTCCATCTCTGGATATCTTGCTTCGACATCAAGCAATCTTTTACTTATGTAGTATACCGGTCACTGTATCTTTTCTTATTCTCGAATTAACGTAGCACTTGTTGCATATTTGGAAACAGTGATGTATAAATACAAGTCTTCCCCCGGGTTTGGCTTCGACAAAAGTGGAGGAGAACCTAAGTGTGCTTTCAATTCTCGAAATGCCTGCTCACATTCTTCCATCCACCCGAAAACCCTTCAGTACTTCGAAGAATGGTTGGCACTTATCTGTCGACCTGGATACAAATCGGCTTAATGCAGCCACTCTTCCCGTTATGCTTTAAATGTCTTTGGGTTTGCGGAGGGATTGCATATCGATTAGTGCTTGTATCTTCTGGGGATTAGCTTCGATTCCTCGCTGGTTGACTATGAACCCCAGGAATTTTCTAGATCCTACCCCGAATACACACTTCTGGGGGTTTAGCCTCATCTGATATTTTTGAAGAATGTTGAACATCTCATTAAGATGCTTGATGTGATCTTCAGCTCCCTTCGATTTCACCAGCATGTCATCAACATATACTTCCATTGTCTTGCCAATTTGCTTTGCAAACATCATATTGACAAGAGCTGATAAGTCGCTCCCGTGTTGATGAGTCCGAAAGGCATCTTCTTGCAATAGTACAATCCTCGGTCAGTGATGAACGAAGTATACTCCTCATCAGGCTCATACATGGGGATTTGATTATATACAGAATATGCGTCCATAAAGCTTAACAGTTCATGTCCCGATGTCACATCTACGAGTTGGTCGATTCTCGGAAGGGGAAAACTGTCCTTCGAGCACGCCTTTTTGAGGTTGGTGAAATCGATACAAGTTCTCCACTTCCCATTAGGTTTCTTTACTAAAACTAGGTTTGCAAGCCAGTTTGGATAGAAAGATTCCCTAATGAATCCAATCTCGAGTAGCTTCTCTACCTCTTCTTTCAATACGACGTAGCATTCTGGATTCATGGCTCTTTTTTTTTGCCGCACAGGCTTCCTCGTTGTATCTATATTGAGGCGGTGACACATAATATTCGTATCAATCCTTACCATATCCGAATGTTGCCATGCGAAGATATCGAAATTTGATTTTAGAAAAGCGATTAATGAAGCTCGCACGGGTTCTTGAAGCTTCGCTCCGATTTTAAGAATCTTCGAAGACCTATTGATTGGCAAATCTTCCAAGTCTTCTATAGGTCCAGTTTTGACCTCACCATCAATTTCTTGAGGGTCGAGGTCATCGATTGACATTCCGCTTGACGCTTCACCTGACGCTTTTGATGCCTTCCTCGATGTTTCTCCTTGTAGCTGGACCATCATCGTGCGAGGTGTCATATCTTTTGTTGCGAGCTTTATTGAGTTATTATAACAAGTCTTCGCATCATATTGATTGCCTCGCACCTCGCCTACTCTTTATTGAGTTGGGAATTTCATAGCGAGATGATATATCGAAGTTACTGCTCAAAGTTCCCTCAGTGTCGGTTTTCCTAGTACAGTATTAAATGCATAGGGGCAATCCATAACTAAGAATTGGATCATTATCATTGAAACCCTAGGATAGGTTCTAACATTGACCATTAACTCAATCATGCCCTTGGGCATTATGCTATTACCAGTAAATCCGTAGAGTGGGGCAACAATGGGCTTTAGGTCGCTTTCACTCAACCGCATCTTCTTGAAGGCGTCATAATACAGGATGTCAACAGCTCTGCCATTATCGACCAAAACTCACCATAGCTACGTGCTTCCACAATTGATCTTTATGCCCAACGCATCATTATGCAGGTAATGGACCTCCCTAGCATCCTGCTCTATAAAGGTAATATCTATATCCAGTACCCGTTGAAGCTTTTATGGTCACTACTCGAGATACATGACATTAGTTAATGGTTGCTGTCGTGCTTCTTGTGCATACCTATCTTGCACTCTCTTCGAATTTCCACCGATGTGCAGGCCTCCAAAAATAGTTCGCACATCGCGTTGAATTTTAGGAGGTCGCTGTCGGTATTCTTCTCGCCTTTCATTGTTCAGTTTAGTGTACTGCAGCAGCCATCCTTCTTTAATAAATCTTTCGATTTCATCTTTCAAAGCAAAGCAGTTATTGGTATCATGTCCAATGTCATTGTGATACTGGCAGATTTTGTTGGGGTCGCACCTCGCTCTATCTCTTTTCATCGATTCCGGTTGACGATAACTCTCCTGCTGGTTCGTGACCGCATAAATATGATCTATGGTTGCGTTCAGTTCAGTATAGTTGTTGAACCTCATGGGAACTTTTAGAACCTCCTGCTTTTTTTGTTTGGGCTGCTTTTCAGTCGTTTGTTCATTACTTCTTTTATTAGACCATTTATTATTATTGTCGTTTGTGGTCGCATCTTTAGAAGCATTCTTTCTTCCTTCCTTTGTGACTTTATGAAGATTTTTGCGTGAAGATTCCACCCTTAGATGCCGATCAACTCTACGATAGAAATCCTCAAGGGTTCTTCATTCTCGCTCAAGTAAATCTTCCTAGAGTTTAGTTTCTGGTTGCACTCCAGCCATCATTAAAGTTAAAACTCCTCCTTCAGGTGGGTTGTTGACCTTTGCCAATTCTGAGGTAAAGTGATTTAGGTAAGATCATAGAGTTTCCTCTAGACCTTGCCGAATAGCAGACAGACTGACCAATGGAATAGTGAAATTCTTCGCAGCCTGAAATTGCCTCATGAATGCAGTCTAGAGTTGTTGCCAGGATAAGATTGAGTAAGACTTGAGTCCTCAGAACCACTTTTTTACTGCTCCTGTGAGAGTTACAGCAAAACACCTGTAACGTGCAAGATCATCGACACGATGTAGTTCCATCAGGTTATTGAAGTGATCCATATGATCCTGCGGATCAGTTTTCCCATCAAAAGTGTTTATGGTAGGAAGTTTGAATCTAGTAGGTAAGGCAGCAACTCGAACCTCCTCACTAAATGGCAATTGACGATACCCATCAGTGAGCTTATCGTCTCAGTTGGCAAGTGCATCTAATATGATCCTCAAATTATGCACATCGACGTTCAGAGGGAGAGGAAGAATATTATCTTTTGCTAGTGGTAGGGGTGGCCTTTGGTTGTTATTGCGATTTAAGGCAGATTGGTCAGGCATGGCCTACTGCGACCTTTGTGGGGTTTCTATTGAAATAGTGTGACAAGATCAACTTCGGTCGTTGAGATGCGATGTGGATCACTCTTGACTACGTCGTTGTTCTAGATGTTGTCTTAGGTCTGCAGGTTTCTGTCGAGATTCCCTACTAATCCTTTTAAAGACACTCCTCGATTGTCATTTTTGCTCGTTGTTTAGACTATCATGATTGATGGTCGCTCTCTAAGAAGATTGTTGACAATTACGATTTGTGCTCGAACTTTCAGTTCTGGATTCCAGGGGCAAGTCTGCGACCTTGCCTTTTCCCTTGGAAGTGCGATCTCTATGATGCTCTTGCCGGGCTTTATGCTGGTCGTGATTCCCTGTCTCCTGGATCTGATTCCTCTCTCAGGTTGTTGAGCAGGATGTTCTCTAAGACATTCGTGCTGTGGTGGAGTTAGCATCTGTCCCTCAGCAAGTCATCATAGAGAGACATTAATCTAACTTATAATTCGCTGAAGGTTCACAAGTACTTCCTCCATGCGATCCTATCTCTTTCTGGTACGGTCATGGTAGGCTGATCCTGAGCAGGATCTACCTGTGCAACAGCAGTACTTTGGGGTTGGTTCTGGCTGGTTCCTATGTTTCTGACGGTGTTTCTGGTGTTTGCCATTGTTGAACGAAGTGGAATTGACAAACTTTTTTGCCAGAATAGCCCTCTTTCTAGCGCCAATTATTGACGGAGGTTTTGTTAACAACAAATTTAAGAAATTGTAAGATATGGCTTGTATGTGAAAAGGGTTGATTAATCAAAGTAAGTAAAAGAGACAAGAATTTTATAGTGGTTTGGCCCCAAAAAAGATGAGCCTACGTCCACTATTGTTCACTATTTTTTGGAGGATTACAAGAGTTTCGTTAAGTTTTCAGGAAGTAAAAATAATAAATCCCCAAAGTTCTCCCTAGAAGCTGAAGATCCCTCACAATAGCATTGAACTCCCTTTATATAGGTGAGGGTGGCTCAATATTTCCCAGTTGTGAAAATGGGTAAGTTTATAATCAGAAAATACAATTTGAGTAACAATATAACTAGGTAATAACTTAAATGGGATGACTGGTCGATCTTGAAAGGGAAACATTTGTTTTCTTTTCTTTGTAGATTACCCGTTTGACGAAACTTGGTCTAGTTTCTTTTTCATTCTGGTCGCACTTAACTCGTTCAGAGGAGGTCGCACTCGACTTACTCATGCGACCTGACATGTTCTCTTAGTCACTAACTTTCCCTTTCTAGTATTAACCAACATATAGGATTTTAGACCGTACAACACTGTACATAACCACATGTTTATATGTTAAAAGAGAGAATAAATTTGTTTTGAAACGACAGGTCGTTTTTTTTTTAAACGACCCTGAACATTTTTTTTACCAAGTGTAAACTGTAACGTTGAAAAACACTAGTACTTTTCTCGACAGAGTAAAGGTAAGGACAATATTCTTTTGAACATTTCCCCACATTTAAACGAACGATGTTTTAAAATGAAGGGAGGCAGACATTTTGTCATTTTACATCAAATGATACCAAAGTTTGGTAACAACAGACATTGTCAATAACAAAACGACACAAAACGACAAAAAAAATAGTGGGGTGAAAACGCCATTCTATTTTTTTTTTTGGCAAAATAATTAAAAAAAGAACAGCATTAGTTTAATACATAGGAAGTGTATTGCAAGTGATTTTGAAGGTTAGTTTTCCTTTTAAACTCCGAAAGACAATTCATATCTCATTTAAACTATTGAATTTCAAAATATTCCAGGGGAAAATTGATCCTTTTTCTGGTTTTTTTTTTTTTTTCTTTAGAACCCTTTGTGTTTTGAGAAATATAAGACAAACTCTCTGAAGTTTGATTTTTGATCGCAAAAAACCTTGTAATTTGACTATTTTAGATATCCGACGTTCTCATGTAAACTAAAATTAATAAAAAATGACAAAATTTTCTTAGTGAATGATAGATTTAGAATTATATGACAATTTTACTCTGTGTTGGATACATAAATATTTGTTTGGAAATTATTTCATCACTTATAATTTATAAGGTCATTTGAAAATTTTAAATATTATTTAAAACTAATATAGACTATTATTAAATTTATATAAATCTAAACATAACCTTCAATAAGAGTAATTTTGTCATTTTCTATTAGTTTTCCTAATTTGGATGGTATAAGGAGATTAATTTCTAAAATTATCAAATTACAAGGCTTTTTATAATAAAAATCAAATTCAAAAGGATTTTTCCATATTTCTTAAAACATATGGGGTGTTGTAAAAAAAAAATGAAACATAAGGTTATTTTACGACGTTTTCTCAATGTTGTTATAGACTAAGACAAAATTAAGACAAAAAAAAGCCCAAAATAGACGAATGAGACACTTTATTATAGGGGCCAAATCTGAATTAAAACATATGTTAGGTGATAAGTCTGGGATTCAAAACTCATGGGACAAAATGAAATTTGGTTATTATTTTAGAGCTAAAAGTGTGATCAGTCTTAAAATAAATATATTGATGTGAAAATATAGTAAATAAAGATAAGCAAAAGGGAAACAAAAGAAATATAGCACATTATTCATTTTCACTTCATCAAATTCATAAACTATACACTTCTCTGTTTATAGGTTAATGCTCATGAATACGATGCAAATATAAAGCCATAGGTTATATAAGTTACAATGAAGTTAGTATATAAGTTATAATACCATTGAGTAAATGACATGAATAAGGAGTGTTAAAAATAGCTTAAAAAATGGAGTTACCTAACTTAATATTCATATATATAGGCTATAGAATACTAAAAGTGGCATTTACCATTTATTGATTTTATAATATTCTCCATTGGATGCCATCGCACACAAATATGCCTTATTAAAAAGCTCACTATGAAAAAAAAAACTATGTGGGAGAAAAACCTAGTGAAAGAAAAAAGAGTACAATACTCTTGTACTTGATATCCTCTTAAAACTACCTTACTAAAAAAACTTTGATTAGGAAAACCTAACGGGATAAAATCTTAGTCAAGGAAAAAAAGAGTATAATCTACAATACAATATATAATTAACTCCTCCTCAAATAAGTATACTAGCTCAAATATTCAAGAAAGATCTTTAAGGTATCACATTCCAACCAACTTCTCAAATATTAATGTAGGAAGTGACTTCATTCGAAAATATGCTAAGTTATCACTTGTTCAAATTTGTACAATATCTATTTCAACTTTGATATAACCTCTTTTTATTTGGGCGATATAAGTTGCATTATCTTCAAACAATTTTAATGGATTTTCATTGATCGTAGGTAAGCCACTTGTAATCTGGATATATTGGGCTAGAGAACTCAACCATATATATTCTTTGCTTGCTTTATGAAATACAATTATTTCGCATGATTTGTAGAAGTTGCAATGCTTTGCTTTGTCGAATGCTAAGATATAGTTGTACCATTATATATGAAAAAAATATCCTATTTGCGATCTTACTTTATGTGGATCAGATAGGTAATTAGCATCTGCATAACCAATTAGTACTGATTTGATACTTTGAATAAAATAAACCTTTATCATTTGTACCACGAAGATAACGAAATATTTGTTTGATACCATTCCAGTCTATGTAATAGAGAAGAGCTATATCTTGCTAATAGATTAACTGAAAATGCTATATCTGGTTGTCTACCAAGATACATTAATGTCCTAATTGCACTAAGATATGGCACTTTTGGAATAAGATTTTTTTCGTTATTTTCTTGCGGACAAAAAAGGTCTTTCTCAATATTAAGAGATCGTACAACCATTAAAGTACTTATTGGTTGAGCTTTATCCATATTAAAACGTTTTAGAATCTTCTTTGTGTAAGATGATTGATGTATAAAAATTCCTTTTGATAAATGCTCAATTTGTCGGCCAAGACAAAACTGTCTTTCCTTGATTTTTCATCTCAAATTCATTTTTCAAATATTTTATCACCTTTATAAGCTCTTCTGGTGTCCTAATAATATATAAATCATCAATATACACTACAATAATAGTAAATCCAGATTTTGATTTCTTAACAAAAATACAAGGACAAATATGATTGTTTATATAACCTCCTTTCAAGAGACATTCACTAAAATGGTTGTACCACATACATCCTAATTGTTTTAAGCCATACAAAAATCTTTGCAATTTCATTAAATACATCTCTCGATTACGTACTTCTAGTATTTTAGGTTCTCCAGGAATTTCTATATAAATATCTTTATCAATAGATCCATATAAGTAAGCTATAATAACATCCATAAGACACATATGAAGACCTTCAGAAATTGCCAAGCTCATTAAAAATCCAAATGTAATTGCATCCACTACTAAAGAATATATCTCCTTATAATCAATTTTTGATTTTTATGAAAATTCTTGTGCTACAAGTCGAGCTGTATATCTTACGACCCCATTCTTCTTATTATGTTTTCGAACAAATACTCACTTGTAGCCTACAGGCTTTTCACCTTTTGGTGTTCGAATTATAGGTCTAAAAACTTCACTCTTTGCAAGTGAATCTAGCTCTACCCGAATTGCATTTTTCTATTTTGGCCAATAATTTCTATGTCGACATTGTTCAATAGACTTCAATTTAAGATACTCGCTTTCATTTATGATATAAGTAGCTACTACATATGCAAATATGTTATCGATAATAATTTTGTTTCGATTCCATATTTTTCCTATAGTGACATAACTTATCGAGATATCTTTATTTTCTATAGTTTCAGGTACTTGAACTCTTCTAGGGTTATTTGATCATTTATGTCCACTACTTGGTTCAGTGTTATATTCTCTACTGGAATATTAATAGTTTCAGAAATGCCAACACGCTTATTTATCTTATTTCTTTTTCTTGGATTTTTATTTTTAGAATCGATTAGTTTACCACATTTTTGGTGTTCTGTAGACGTATTTGCTAATACATTTGAAGATTGTCTTACACGGACATAAATTCTAACAAGAGTATTTACAGCTAGTATATTTGACTTAGTTACTTTCTTAATGTCAGTAAATGCATCTAGTAACTGATTTGCAAGCTTTTGCAAATGAATAATTTTTTAAACTTCCATCTCACATTGATTAGTGTGAGGATCAAAATGAGATATTAATGATGCATTCCAAGATATTTCTTGTTTTTCCAATTATTGTCTTTCTCCCCCTAATGTTGAGAAAATTATTTCATCAAATTGGCAATCGGCAAATCTTACCTTGAACACCTCACCTGTCAAGGGTTCAATATATCTAATAATGGATGGGAATCATATAAATTCCTAGTCTTCTTTGTCGATCCATTTTGGTGCATTGTGGTGGAGCAATCGAAACATATACTGCACAACCAAAAATTCTTAAATGGGATATATTCAGTTCTTGACCAAAAGCAAGTTGTAATGGGGAGTTTTCACAATACGTGGTTGGCCCAATACAAATAAGTATTGCAGCACTCAATATAGCATATCCCCAAGCATAGCTAGTCAAATTAGTTTTCATAAATAATGGCATAGCGATCAATTTAAGACATTTAATTAATGATTACGCTAACCCATTTTGGGTATAAATGTGGGCAACATGATGCTCAACTCTAATCCTTATTGCATAATCCAGAAAATGTACTCGTAGACGGATTATCTAAGCAAGAAGTCTTACAAATTCAATGTTACGAGTTGATAATAAATAAATATATGACCAACGTGTTGATGCATCTATTAGTACCATAAAATAGCGAAATAGTCCATATGACGGGATAATAGGGCCACACATATCCCCTTGTACTCGCTCTAAAAATGTAAGAGATTCAATTACTACTTTAACTAATGATGGCCTAATAATCAATTTTCCTTAAAAACATGTAGCACATGAAAATTCACTAGCTAAAAGAATCTTCTGGTTCTTTAAAAGATATCCATGTGAATTTTCTACAATTCTTCACATCATTATTGAACCCAGATGACCTAAATGATCATGCTAAAGAATAAAAGTCTTTGGATCACGAAACTTCTGGTTTATCACAATATTGGACTCAATTAGATTGATGTATGTATAGTATAATCCTGAAAAAAACAACTGGCAACTTTTCTTTTCTTTTTTTTTTTAAAAAAGTGAGACTTAACTAATGACCTCCACTTATTACAAATTAAAGAAAAATACTTACTACTACCCAATCCTCACCCTACCCAATTAGGGATAATAGGCTTTCACGACTACCCCGGTTGTGACTCGGACCTAGAACCAAGATCCTAAGTAATAGGTGCTCTTACCACTTGAGTTAACTCACTTCGTCAACTGGCAACTTTTCTTAAATATGCATCTAGCATGAAACATTAGATGTAATTGATAGGTGTTGATTTCGTCTATATTTTGTGTCGTTTCTCCATTTGATTTGTTGGTTTTCGTGATATTTTATAGTACTTATATTTACTTTTGTGCTTTTGATGAATTTTGAGGAAAAAGAATAAAACGGAGCTAGAATGGTTCAAAATAGGGTTAGAATGGAAGAAATATGCAAACCAAGAGTTTCAGAGGTCTAGAGCCACGCCACTGGCTCTCTAGTGTCTGGGCTTCCACATTTTAGAAGTTTGAAGGAAGAGACCAGAAGAAAATCAAGGAACTGAGATAACGAGGCTAGCACTGCAGTGCCAACATCCTGGGAAGCCAAGGCAGAAACTCAGTGCCTCAACATCCAATCCCACGAGCCGCGGTGTTGGGAGCATAGAACTTGCTCGTTTTTAATGTTTTGACCTAGTTGGACTCTAATTTAGTCTGAGTTTGAGCCCTTTAAGCCTCCTAGGATGTCTCTCTATAAATATAAGCCTCTAAGTAAGATCAAATCAACACTTAGACTCAATTAGAATTAGAAAGACTTAGAGAGATAAAGGGAGAGAGGTGTTTGGAGTGCTTGGAAGCTAGAAGGGGATTTTCTCGAGGATTCCACCACCAATTGTCACTCAATTCCTGAGATTTCTTATTCTCCTTTCGCTACAAGGAAAAACACTTTTAATAACACTCAAGAAATATTATCGTAGATGGTCATAACATTATGGAAAATGTTACGTCAGCTCATATTATTAATAGGTACTACAGTTTCTGGACTCATATATTGAAACACAAGCCCAAATTACCAATTACAAATAAAAAATCAATAGATCAATATTCTCAACTTACAAATTACAAATATTGATATATCTAATAAACTGTTTATACTTTGGAATGCCGTAATGTCAATAAAGTAAACTGAAAAAAATAAAAATAAAAAATAAAAACATTTCAACGCACAACCATTTACACTATAGAAAATTGAAAAATTAAACCTATGAAATTAAGCAATCGTCTTCAACTCAAGTATAACAAAATTAAACATGCAAAAAAAGTGCTAATTTATCAAACCAAATCATAAGAACTCTAGACACTCAAAAGCACCAAATAGCTCAGGACTCTGACCAGGTCGAACAAAAAATTGATAAATTTGCATAGTGAAAACAAAAAGGGTAGATAAATAGACCGAGAAATGAAGAGACCTGACTGAGTTTTCTCTTGAAAACACGAACGCAATTGAACCAAATCTCGAACCGATGCTTCACTTTCTGGCTTACCTGAACACAAATTGAACCAGAAAATCAGAACAGATTACCGAGTGGCTGGTAAGGCGGTGGCCGGGTGGCATGCGACGGAGGCTCAGTGGCTTGCTATGGTGGTTGGGTAACTCGGAACAGAGGATTAGGGCAGAGAACCAGCGCTAGAGAGAGAGATACTAGGGCATAAGAGAGAGAGTGTGTGATATAGGGTGTTTCTTTCTAAATATGAGAACCCGTGCTTCTCGTTTCCCCAACCCACACATCAAAATCACACTTTTTAAAAGGTATAAAAAGGTGTTATCTCGTGGTGTTATAATAGGGTCTTATTCTTGTAGTGTCTTCCTTTTAATTTGTTCTTACCATGATATTTTATGTGTATAATTTTATGAACATGCAAGGCAAGGGTTCCTCGTTAAGAGCTATTTGAAGCCTTACACATGGTTGTACAATTAATATTTTTTTATAGTTTTAATATATCTTACTTTTCTATAAATTCAAAGTTGTTATATTCTGTTGTTCATATTTGATTTATAATTATTGTATTAATTATTTGGATACGTGTTTAAATTGTTGATCCATAATTATATTGCTAATGTTTGAATTGGTGTTTATCATATTTAAACTAGTAAGTAGCGAGTCTATGGTTGATATGATCGTTATACATGTTAATTATGGAGAAAAATATAGCCTAGGTTTATATTATGTGTTTGCATTATTAGGACCTAGATTCATCAATCTCTCTAGGATTAAAGCTTCTGTTAGATTAGTGTGAGAGCATTAAAGCTTCTGTTAGATTAGTGTGAGAGCATTTGCTTGAACAATCTAAAAGAAAGAGATTACTTATGGCGTTTTTCTAGGTAATGTATAATATAAAAAGAAGCGTGATAGTGAGACGTTTGTAAGCTATCTAGGATTAATGATTTTGAGGATTAGTTAGTAATTAGAATTTATAGTTATTGGAACATATGTCCAGTGATGGAGAATAGTTTTTAACCAATGTTTCGTCTCTTGAATTTAACTAGTTTATTCTTATTGCTTGCTTTAGTTATTATTTAATTACTCTTTTATTTTATTTATAATTTTAATACTCTGTTTTAATTAGTAGTAGTTTAAGTTAGTTTAGGGCGATTCAATAATAATACTCGTTCTCTGTGGGATTGACTCTTTTTTGTCGCTGTGTTTGTTCACTAAGTTAGTTATAGAGAGATTAGTTATATTTATTTGTCTGATGACATACCAGTAATATATTGATATTCTATGTTATTTTCATTTAAAGTCTCAATATGATAATCGTTACTATGTATATCTCTAAAACTTTGTAGATTTCTCTTGGGTCTACTAGAATATAAAATATTAGCTATAAAGAATTTAGTTCTATCGAGTAATATCATATTAGATTTTCCATAATCTGTAATCAATTTGGTTGCACTAGATATAATATTGACATTGGTTTTTTTTTTTTTTTTTTTACAAAAATAGGACTTAACTAATGACCACTACTTATTATAAATTTAGAAAAAAAATATCACACACACACACAATACTAAAGTTTGAACCTCTAATCCCCTCCCTTCAAACTCATATGCACATTCCTAAAGCCTTAGCCTAATTGAGCTAGCTCTAATTGGTAATATTGGTATTAGCTTAAGCTAATTTTATACTTAAAAAGTACTTTTTGTCTTTAAGAATTGTGTGTATTATTGCACTATCTACAAGATATAGATCCACTCTATTGATTATTATGCCAAGTAATTGATTAGATAAATCCATGTTTCTTCATGAAAATTAAAAAATATATATTAGAAAAATAAGGCAATTCAAATAAGATAATAGATAAATATTCTTTTAAAGGTAATTCATTAACTCTATTGATTGTTGTGCCAAGTAATTGATTAGATAAATCCATGTTTCTTCATAAAAATAAAGAAAAGATATAAGAAAAATAAAAACAATTCAAATAAGATAATAGATAAATGTATTTCTTTTAAAGATAATACATTAAGTACACACTGAAAATGCCAAACTAAAATTAAAAATCACAAACTATAGCATAAATCAAAATATCATACTAAAATTTTAAAACTAGAAACTACAATTTTTGACACACTCATACAGTACACATCACACACTTAAAACTCCTAGAAATAACTTAGTGCAACATCACATATTCTTCTTATTTCCATCAATAAAGTTATCATAATTCTCAAGATAATCCTCTATACCAAAATTATTGAAATCTATAAGATAATTAGAATCCATAGGTTCATTAAGATCCATAGCATCATTAAGCACCATAAAATTTGTTTCTATCAATTTGCCTTTTCCTTTCAACAAGGCTTGATAGAGGTCAACAAGATGCTTTGGTGTATGATAAATATAAGACCAATATTCTCTCATTCCACGTTTAAAACACATGTTTTCTTCTTATAAGATTTATCATTTGAGTCGTGCCCTTTCTCTTGCTTCTTCTCTGTATTATTTTTCTTAGAATTTAAGGAGTTCCAATTATGGCTATTGCAATACGAAGAATTATTACGACCATGTCCTCATCCACGATCACAACCACGTCCATTAAAAAAAGATGTTGCATTCACTTCAGTGAATGATTTAGTACCATCTACTTTAGGAAATGGATTAAAACTAATAGTATTCACATTCGGGAATGGGGTCAAATCAGTAGGACATGATTGGTGGTTTTTTATTAGTAATTTATTATTTTGCTCTACCAGTAGAAGATAGGATATCAACTCAGAATATTTTTTGAAACCTCTTCTCTGTATTGCTGTTGCAGGAGTACATTTGAGGCATAAAAAGTTGAATAAGTTTTCTCTAACATGTCTTCATCATTAATCTTCTCCCCGCATAATTTCAATTGAGAGCTAATCTTAGATATTGCAGAGTTATATTTACTAACAATTTTAAAATCTTCCAAATACAAATGCATCCAATCATAACAAACTTTTGGGAGTATTACGGTCTTTTGGTGGTCATATCTTTCCTTTAAATTCAGCCAAAGAATTAGTAGATTAGTTACTATAAGGTATTTATATTTCAATCCTTCGTGAAGGAATATCATCACTTTTGCGAGGTCTTGCAGAGATGCTTCATTCCCTTCTTTGATCGTCTCTCTAAGATTCATAGCATCAAGGTAGGTTTGAGCATCAAGAGTCCATACTTAATAATTTTTGCCCGTAATACCAAGAGCTACAAACTCTAATTTTTCCAAGTTTGCCATAGTATAAGCTATCATAAGAAGTAATAACACGAATTAAGATAATAAAATATAAAATAAAATTGATCAATTTGTACATGAGAAACAAACAGATAAAAATTAATAAATAAAAGTTACAACTTATAAACTTATCATGTAGATCAAATAAAAATACATGAATATATATAATGGTTATAATAGTAATCTAACATTAAACTAAAAAAAAGAAACATAAACTTAAATATGAAATTTATTGCTGACAATTTTATTAAAATAATGTAAATCTGTTATTCATAAGTTAAAAATTTTTATACTAGTTATTATAAAAGTCGTTGAAATATTATAAAACTATTGTTGCCATAAACATACATATAAATTGCACTAATAATATGAGTTTAAGATTTAAAGTACATGCAATATATATGATTAATAAATATAAAAGATAAATATATATAATAGCCATCTAGGAAAATTTACGTTGCAACATAAGAATTATAAAAAACTAGCATATTAGGATTATAAATAATAACTTTGTTAGAAGCAATGATCCAACAAGTAATAAGAACTTATCTTCCGATAGTTTTATCTCACAAAAAAAAAATGATGGTAGAGGACTAGTCATGTTGATAACATGATGTGAAAATATAGTAAATAACAATAGACACAAAGAAGACAAAAGAAATATATCACATTATTTCATTTTCACTTCATCAAACTCATAAACTACACACTTCTCTATCTCTAGGTCAATGCTCATAAATATGAGGTAAACATAAAGCCATGAGTTACATAAGTTACAATAAAGTTAATATATTAGTTATAACACCATTAAGTAAATGACATGAATAAGAGGGTTAAGGATAGCTTCAAGAGGAAAGTTACTCAACTCAATATTCATGTGTTTAGGTTATAGAATATCATAGGTGACATTCACCATTTACTAGTTTTATAACATAAACAAATAAAACGACAATGAACTTTGAAGGATAAACGATGAGTATTTTTAGTTGAAAGACAATAAACTTACACGACAGACAATCAATCATTTATCAATTATTTATAAAGCATACTATTGTATCCATAGTAGATTTTGGTTTTATCAAAATAAAATATAGTGTTCTTTTTTGATTGAATATAGAATTAATAGTACCTCAAAATATTTGTATATATATATATATATAGTTATGTGTATAACTTAATAAAGTATAGAACAATATATTTCTTATGTATCATATTATAACATTTTAAGAATTTGTACAAATTGAGGAGTTCTAGGTCAATATATATTTTTATTAATATTTATAGTTTAGTAGGAAAAAAATCAATTCTAAGATTTCAAGAGATGCATTATATGTCAAATAGGTCGTGCTATGCTAGCATGACCCGTGAAATGTAAGTTCATTCATTATTGAAAAATGGCTGAATTTTGAAAATTATTTAAAAAGTGATCGTTTTTCATATTTTGTAAATCAAAATTTATTGATTTATTTTTTAAATTTGATTTATTTTTTTATAAAATTAATTTGCTTTATAAAAAATTGATCAGCTAGAAAAAAGTCATTTATCAAAATAAAATTATAAAACGATCATTTTATTAAATAAGTGTAAAAAATGACAATTTTTGAAATTGATATGAAAAAATGGGCCATTTCTTATAAATACTCGAATACTACAAAATAAAAAGTCTCTTAATATCAATTAAGTGTGAGATTTAGCACTAATTTTTATTTTACTATTTTTTTCTTTTTGGTAATTGGTATTAGTATAATTTATCATCATATTATTAATTCTAAAGTAGTCATTTAATATTTTGAGTAGAAGTAACATATTTTTTAAGTATCTAGTTATTGGGAATATGCCTGAAAAACTAGATTAATGCTCTAAATAGAAAAGCTATAAAACTTGTTGAAATTTGAAAAAAAAAATATATTATTTTTATCAAGGATATTAACCTTTGCAGAAGCATATGGATCCTTACTTGTGGTAATATATAGATAATAAAGACAGATTTTTTACCTAAATAATATCTGGAATGTCCCACCAACTTCTTTACGATTATCTTCAAGGTAGAATACTTCTTTTGTATTTTCAATGAACCACCAAAAAATCTTCTAAAATATACTTTAATTATAATGGCATTAGTATGTGTGCACTTTTATTTTGGATCAAGAGAAGAATTTCTCTTTATGTGCTTTTTTCTGTAGCTCACTGTGTTTTCCTCTATTATTTTTCTCATAAAGAAAAACGTGTAGAAAATATTTAAGTATCAAAGGTGTCAAAAAATATACTAACCCCGACCATCTCCTCAAGTGTTTATATATTTATATGTATGAGTTAGAATTTTTCTTATTAATTTTTTCTTATTAGTTAGATTAATATTAAACATCTTTTAAAGCAAGTGAAATGAACATGTGCGGTTACAAAAAAACTTCCCATGTGAAGTAATTGAAGCATTAAATGCATTGTCTTGTCTTATTATATATGTATATATATATAATATTAAACCATGTCAAATAGTCGTAGCAATTAATGTATTTTATTCTTTTATTATTTATATATATATATATATATATATATATATATATATATATATATATATATATATATATACCAAGCTATCTATAATATATGTGAAGTTTCAAACACTATTATATAGAATGTAATATATTGATGTTTTTAATTAAAAGAACTAACTCAAAAAATTTAAAATAATATCTAATAACTATCATATATTATAATTTATAATTTACAACTAGGATAGTTTACGTAAAATAAACATCTCATCTTTCTGGACTAGGAAATAATATATTGGGATGGACCTAATCTATCCATTTGCATTTAGCTACAAAAAATACAACTCAATACTATTACTTGAGCCAAATGCTACTCCTAAATTAAAGCTATTGTAAGGATCTTATGGCCTTATATTATTTGGCTTCCAATATTTAATCCAACTCAAAATTACCACTTAGATTTATTGAATTGTAATTCCAAAATCAATCCACTATAGATTTGGAATTGAACTCCCACTAATATAAACATTTTATGAGACACATAAAATTATTTTGCACATACTCAGTATAACCCATGACACACTAATCATATATCATATACCTCTATATAATTTTAACAATTTAATTGGTACGACCATTTGCCTAATTAAATTATATATTTGACATCAAGCCTACTAGTCACTTTATTGAACACTCCAACATAAGAAAAATATGTTGATTCTTATGAGAGAATACTTTGGCCAAAGATTCAAGTGATTAATTACTTATACAACTCGAAGAAAAATTATTAGCTCCCAAAAGAGTTACAAAATTCCAATATTATTGTACTAGTTAATCATTGCACTAAAATTCATATCTCCAAATTGCAGAGGTTATTGAATGAATAAATTCTCACTCCTTAGTAATTTAGAAAATGTCAAATCCTAGTATATGATCTTTACGGTAAACTCAAGATTAAGAATATGATTATATATAGTACCTATAAGATTCAATTAAAATAACCACTAAAATTAACTTTTATTTATGATCCGTTCGACAACAAAAAAAAGTATTAGTAATTCACAATTGGTCTACCAAACCAATTAGTTGTGATTCTTATTATAACTAACATAAATATTTTATTTATAGTTGCGAACAACTTTATGATTATAAAGATCGAGTAATAAATACAATATAATCAATAGACATTGATATATATATTCGAGTTATAAATACATATTAAATATAAAACATCAATTTAATTTAATTAATCAAACTAAAATTAAATACCATACATAATTGCTTTAAAATAGCATAATCCTAATAATCTCCTACTTGTTATTTAAAGCAAGTGTTTTATTCGGTGAATGCCAATCTCTTCCAAGTGACTGTCAAAAACTCTCGATGGAAGTGTCTTGGTGAAAAGACTTACTAGATTTTTTGCAGAAGCAAGTCCGGTGACCATTACACCTGTATGTTATACTATCTCTCGAATCATATGGTACTTTCTCTTAATATATTTTTGTCTTTTGTGGTGTCTTAGTTCCTTAGATTGTGCAACACCCTATTATTGTCATAGTATAAACGATTGGTTGTTTGACATTAGGTACCATTTCTAGTTCTTCAAGGAACTTCTTGAGCTATACAACTTCTTTTGCATGTTTAGAAGCAGCTATATACTCAGTTTCTATAGTGGACTACAATACATGTCTGTTTCACTCTCTTCCAACTAATGGCTCCACCACCAAGTAAAAACATATATCTAGGGGTGGACTTTCTAGAATCTTAATCTGATTGGAAAGTAGAATTAGTATAACCTATTGAAACTAGGTTATCACTAGAATACATAAGCATATAATCTATTATTCCCCTTAAGTTGTAAGTATATGCTTGACTATAATCCAGTGTTTATGTCCTAGGTTCGATTGATATTGGCTAACCATGCCTATTGCAAAATAAATGTCCGGCCTAATACATAACATGACATACATGAGACTTCCTAAAACGGAAGCATAACGAAGGTTTCTCATTCCTCTTCTTCGTCAGGAGTCTTAGGAGACTGATTCTTTGAAAGATAAATTCCATGTCTGAGAGCTAATAAACCTTTCTTGGAGTTCTCCATGTTAAAATTTACCAGAATTTTGTCTATGCAGGTGGCTTAGAATAATGCTATCACCTTATTTTTTCAATCTCGCAAAAGTTTGATTCCCAAAATATAGCTAGCCTCTCCTAGATCCTTCGTATTAAATTGCTTTAATAACCAATTATTTATAGAATATAATACTCTCATATCATTTCCAATAAAAGTATAGTATTAACATAAAGGACTAGGAAAACAATAGCGATACCATGTTTCCTTTTGTATACATAAGATTCGTCCAAATTCTGATCAAAATCAAAAGATTTGACAGTTTGATCAAACCTAAGGTTCCATGATCTGGAAGCTTATTTTAACCCATAAAAAGATCTTCTGAGCTTACAAACCTTGTTTTCTTATCCTTGAACCATGAATCTTTCTGGTTACTGCATATAGATGTTTTCTTCAAGATGTCTATTTAGAAAGGTTGCCTTGACATTCATTTACCATATGTCATAGTTGAGATGTGCAATAATAGCTAAAAGTATTCTTATAGACTTAAGCATAGCTATTGCTAAAAAGGTCTTTTCATAGTCTATACCCTTTTATTGAGTATAACATTTAATGACTAATCTTGCTTTGAAGGTTTCAACCTTCTCGTCTGCTCCTCTCTTATCTATTAGGAGTTTGGGTAACTCTTTCACTACGATGAGCCATCAATGATTGCTGAGATACAAGGTCCGGCCATTTTATGTAAGTTCTTGAATTTAGCAAATACTTCAGAGTTTTGTCACATTAGGTATACATAACTATACTATGAATAATCATCAGTAGATGTAATGAAATATTTATTACCTCCTCAGGTTTGAATATTCATAGGACCATATATATCTGTATGAACTAACTCCAATGATTCATGGCTCGATTACCTTTTGAAGGAAAAGGTAATTTGATCATTTTACCTTCTAAACATGATTCACAAAGTGGCAATGGTTCAAAGTCCAATGAATGAAGCAATTCACTTCTGACCATTCTTTGAATTTGCTTTTGGTTAATTAGACCTAACCTTGAATGCCAAAGAAAATTTTATTAGTTGATGAAATCTTTTGTTTCTTAGATGCATGGCTATCAAGAACTATTTCGGTGTTAAGCACATAGGATATAATATGACTTAAAACTTACAAGTTATCTTTCAATATTCCATAGCAAATAAAGGTTTTGTTCTTTCGAACTGTTACTAAGGAATTAAAAATGACGTTGTATCCATGTTCAAATAAATATCCAGTAGAAATTTAATTCATTCTCACACTAGGAATATAGAGACATTATTTAATTACAAAGTCCTTTTATTATTGAAAGATAAAATAACAAATCCTATGGCTATAGCAGACAACAACTTACCAGCACTCATCCTTAAATTCTTTGTCCTTCACTTAGCGCCATGGTCTCCTGAAACTAATGCATAGAATTACGAACATGGTTAATGGCTTCTAAGTCTACAATCCAAGAATTAGTAGATTCTACTACCAAACATTCAAGGACAAAAAGATTACTAGTACTAGATGATTTCATCTTAGGGCATTTTTTTTTCCAGTGTCCATTGTCTCCACACTTAAAGCACTTGCCCTTTTTCTTAGGCTAACCATCCTTTTTCAAAGAAAGTTTGTTGGACCCTCTCAAAGTCTTCTTATTGATCTTCTTCTTTTTGTTCTTTCCATCGAACTTAGGCTTAGAAGTGCTCTCAGTAAGGTTCACAGTTCCTTTCTTTTTAAGAAGGATCTGCTTCGCACCATGAAGTTCATTCATCAAACAGGGAGTTGAAATGTTCATCTTGTGCATGTTATAGTTTACCTTGAAATCAGAGAACATATCAATTATTGATGATCCGAGTATGATATCGACTTTAGTTCCCGTATCAATTTTAGCTCTAGCTAGCGCTACCTTTCTAAGATACTCCAACATCTAAAGCACATGCTCACAGACTCTGATGAGGATAGGGTTAGTACGAGAGTATGGAATGTGGATCCTATCCAAGTTCCCATTGGTCTAGTTACAAAAGCACGTGCAAAGAAATTCTAAAATGTATTAAGTGGGCTGATTCAAGGGATTTTGGCTCAAGCATGTACGTGGAGTTCCATTGAAGGAGATGAACGAATTTTTAAGCCCATAACAAGCTTGATTCAGGTTCAAGAAAGTTCATAGGTGCACATGGAAGGGAAATCTGATTTGTAAAGACTTGAACACCAAGTCATAGCTAACTTTCCTATTTTGGTTATTAGTTTTCCAAAATAATTTATTTGTTTGTTTCCTTTTCTTTATAAGTGTGTAATAGGCTAAAAATTAGAGGATTAAAATTAGATTGGCTCCCTTTTAATTGAGGCCAAACATAACTTAGATATTATGGTTATTTTCCTATTTTCCTTTTTTGGTTTGGGTAAGTTACCTTTAGGCTTACTTTTAGACATTTTTGGAGTGTTTTAGGATTGAATATTTCGTGATCCTTGGCTTATATAATATACATTTTTTATTCAATAAGGGCAGATTACAATTCATTAAAATTAAGAGTATTTTCTCTTTGGTTTTTTGAGAACTTATTCAAATTTATCAAATTTCTCTATAGTGTTCATCTCTTGACTTATCAATCGAGTATTCTATCCTTGATTATGGCATCTTTCTTTATACCAAGGTTTACATCTCTCTATAGGTATTGGTTTGAGGTTTTTTATCCGAATCTAATTGGAAAATGATCCTAGGCATCATCCTTATTTCAGGTTTCATCACAAGTTAGCGAGATTTGTATCATTTAGTATCAGAGAGCTAGATTCTAGTCTTAGATTTATTCTATCCTTTATCTTTTTTTTTTTTTTTTTTTTCAAAACCAATCTATATTCCTTCTTCTTTGTTTCATCTAAATCATCCATAAAAAAAAAGAGTAACCAAACTTATATGTTCTAGTCATAGCGATACTTCCTTGATTGCTTTTGAGTCTGAATTTATTTTTGTGTCAATTTTGTGTAATTTTTGTGTTCTTCGGTCAATATTTGGTTCATGATTAAAAAAACAGAAGAAGAAGAAGATCCAAAACAAACAAAAAAAAAAAAGAAGGATCAAGGCCAAATTATAAGATTTTGATTATGCTACAGTAAAACAGTTATAACTTTTGATCTGGGTATCAAAACAATTATTATTATATATCAAATCGAAGCTTATTCTAAGATCTGGATGAATTTGTATCATTCCCCCAGATTTTGAGCCAAAATCCATCATTTTCTTCACTTTCTGAGCCTTCAAAGTTTTGTGTGCATTTTTCTCTTGTTTCTTTGTTTCGTGTGATCTTTCAAAGTGTTGTCTGGGATTTTAAACCTAGGGTCTTCTTTTTCTTTACTTATTAATTTCCTAAAACTGTTATTTCAGGTTGCTACATTAAATCCTAATCTTGTTGGTGAGTTTTGGTGTGAATTGTTGCTAAGAAATACTGATTATTTGTTTGAATTAGTTTGACAAGAACTTTTGAGAAATTACGAGTGGAAAAATGTATGAGTGGTGAGCACATAAGAAGGTAAAGCCAATCTAATATTTTTGTGAAATACGAGTAAAATTGAGTGATTCATTATTGAGTGATACACGTGAGAAAGTGTGTGAGATCTTTTTTTTTTACTAACTTTGTTTTGCAGCACACATGTCAGACAACACGGACTAAAATAATTCTGGAGATACATTTGTTGTGGGTGATCCAAAGCTTCCTATAGAAGCCTTAATTGACGAGATGAGGAGAGTAATGAGAGCAGAGATGAAGCAAGTTCATGAGTGGATAGACAGAATAGAGAATATATATGTGAAGCAACCGCAAATCACTCCTAATATGCGTAGAAGAGGGAGATTCCAACCTAGGGAATTAAGAGTTGAAGATGAAGAGTATTATGGAGATACTTTTGGTGATGAAGATGATCGGGATTGGATTATTGGCAATAGGAGAAACAGTGGGCAGTTTAGATAGGAATTGAAAAGATAATTCATTAGACAGCATTAAGATGAAGATTTCGTGATTTCAAGGCAAGAAAAATCTAGAAGCTTATCTTGAGTATGAGAAAAAGGTAGAATTAGTATTCAATTGCCATAATTATTCTGAGAATAAGAAGGTAAAGCTTGATGCCATTGAATTTTCTAATTATGCAATTGTTTGGTAGGATCAATTGGTGATGAATGGGAGAAGAAACAGGGAGTGTCTAGTAGAGACGTGGGAGGAAATGAAAACTATGATGAGAAAGCAGTTTGTTCCTAGCTATTACTACCGGGAATAGTATAACAAGTTGCAAAGCTTTAGGCAAGGTAAGCAGAGTGTAAAAGAATATTATAAGGAAATGGAGGTTGCTATGATTCGAGCGAATATAAAGGAGGATCAGGAGGCTACCATATCTAGATTCTTGGTTGGTTTGAATCGAGATATTGCTAATGTGGTGGAATTACAACATTATGTGGAGTTAGAGGATATGGTCCACATGGTAATAAAATTGAGAACCAACTCAAGAGGTAACACACATCCAAGCCAAAGTCCAAGTACATCCGCTTAGAAATTGAATTAATGGAAGAAGGATGAAAGGCAACCTATGATGAAGCTGAAAACTGAGCAAAACCAATAAGTGACTAGCCATGAAAATCAAGGTAAATCTGATTCTTCTACTTCTAAGAATCGTGATATCAAATATTTTAAATGTCAAGATAGGAATCACATAGCTAGCCAATATCTGAACAAAAGAGTTATAGTGTTGCGAGATAATGGTGAGATTGAAACCGAAAATGAAATTGACACTGATCCTATGCCACCATTGGAGGATGCTGATGAAGAGGAATATCCTACCCAAGGAGATTTATTAGTGGCAAGAAGAACTCTAAGTGTGCAAGTCAAAGAAGAAGAAGAAGTACAACAAGAAAATATCTTTCATACTAGGTGCCACGTTCAAAACAAGGTATGTAGTGTGATTATTGATGGTGATAATTGTACTAGTGTCACTAACACGACTATTGTGGAGAAATTAGGGTTGTCAACTGTTGTGCGGTCTAAAATCCTATGTCAGGTCGTATGAGTAAGATTAAGTGTGACCTTTTCCGAAAGAGTTACATGCGACCTCTACCGTATAAGTTAGTGCGACCTCTTCCGAAAGAGTTACGTGCGACCTCCTCCGAACAAGTTCAAAGCGACCTCCTCCGAACAAGTTAAGTGCGACCAAAATGAAAAGGAGACTAGTTTACGCTTCGTCAAATGGGTAACCTATAAAGAAAGGAAAACAAAAGTTTCCCTTTAAAGATTGACCAGTCATCTCATTTAAGTGATTACCCAGTTATATTGTTACTCAAATTGTATTACCCGATTATACAGTTACCTATTCTCACAATTGGGAAACATTGAGCTATCCTCATCTATATAAAGGGAGTTCAATGTTTCAGTGAGGGGATCTTGGACTTTTTCTGATCTTGGGAGGCTGAGGAATTTTTGAGAGAACCTCTTTTAACTCTTGCTTCTTCTTTCCGGACAACACATTGTAATTTTGAGTTCTTGTAATTCTCAGAAAATAGTGAAAAACAGTGGATGTAGGCTCATCTTTTTTGGAGCTGAACCACTATGAAATTCTTGTCTCTTTATTTGCTTTGATTGATAACCCTTTTTACACAAGCCACATTTTACAGAATTCTCAAATTTATTGTTGACAAAACCTCCATCAACAATTGGTGCTAAAAGGAGGGCTATTCTGGTAGAAAATTTTATCCATTCCGTTTCTTTCAACAATGATAAACACCAGAAACACTACTAGAAACATTGGAACTAGCCAGAATCATCCCCAAAGTACCGCTGTTGCACAAGCAGATCCTGCTCAGGATCAACCTGCCGTGACCGCACCATAAAACCTTGCTCAGAGACATGATCGCATGGAGGAGACATTGGTGAACCTTCAGCAAATCACTATCCAGATCAATGACTCCCTATGATGACTTACTGAAGTACAGATGGTGACCCCACCACAGCACGAACGTCCCAGAAAATGTCCTGCTCAACTACCTAAGAAAGGAATACAGATCCTAGAGACAAGGAAATACGACCAGCCAAGAACCCAGCAAGAGCGTCATGAAGATCACATCTCCAAGGGAAAAGGCAAGGTCGCAAACTTGCCTCTAGAATCTGGTATAGAGAGTTCAAGCACTAACCGTAATCATGGACAACCTTCTCGCAAATCAACTGGTAATCAAGATCGCTTAAACAGCAAACAAAAACGTCAATCAAGAAGTGTCTTCGAAAGAATCAGTAGAGAGTTGAGACAAAATCCTACAGACCTAAGACAACACTTAGAGCGGCGACATAGTCATGAACGATCCGTATCGCATCATAACGACTAAAGCCGATCTCGTTGCACTATTTCACTGGATTCTTCTCACAGATCGTAGAAGACTCTACCTGACCAACCTACCATACATCGAGATAACGATCAAAGGCCGCCCTTGCCACCAGCAAGAGATAATGCTCTCCCTCTGAACATCGATGTTCACAATTTAAGGCTTACATTAGACGCACTTGCTTGTTAGGAGGATGAGCTCGCTGATGGGTATCGTCAATCGCCATTCAGCGAGAATGTTTGAGCTGCTGCCCTACCTATTAGATTCAGACTTCCCACTGTAAACACTTTTGATGGGAAAACTGATCCACAGGACCATATGGACCACTTCAGCAACCTGATGGAACTCCATCGTGTCAATGATCATGCACATTGCAAATGTTTTGCTGTAACTCTCTCAGGAGCAGCAAAGAAGTGGTTTCGAGGACTTAAGTCCGGCTCAATCTCATCTTGGCAACAACATCAGACGGCGTTGTTGAGACAGTTCCAAGCTGCAAAGAATTTCACTGTTCCACTTGTTAGCTTGTCTGCAATTCGACAAGGTCCAGAGGAAACTCTACGATTTATCTCAACCGATTCACCTCAGAGTTAGCAAAGGTCAACAACCTACCTGAAGGGGGAGTATTAACTCTCATGATGGCTGGGGTGCGACCAGAAACTAAGCTCTGAGAGGAATTACTTGAGCGAGAATATAGAACTCTCTAAGACTTCTACCGAAGAGTTGGTCGGCATCTAAGGGTAGAATCTTCGCGTGAGAATCTTCAAAAGACAAAGAAAGAAGGAAGGAACGATGCTACTAAAGATGCGATCACGATCAACAAAAACAGTAATAAGAAAAACAAAAGGAGTAATGAACAGTTGATGGATAATTAGCCTAGAACTAAAAAGCAGGAGATTTCAAGAGCTCCCATGAGGTTCAACAATCATACCGAATTAAATGCGCCCATAGATCATATCCATACGGTCACAAACTAGCAGAAGTGATACTATCAACTGGAACCAATGAAACGGGACAGAGCATAGCGCGACCCCAACAAGTTCTGCCGGTATCACAATAACATTGGACATGATACCAATAATTGCTACGCCTTAAAGGGTGAAATTGAAAGATTGATTAAAGAAAGGCGACTGCGGCAATACACCAGGCAGAACAACGAAAGGCGAGAAGAAAATCAAAAGCGACCTCCAGAAATTCAACGCGAAGTATGAACTATCTTCGGAGGACCGCATGTTGGTGGAAATTCAAAAAGGGCTCAAGATAGGTATGCACGAGAAGCTCGACAACAGCCATTGACTAATGTCATGCACCTTGAGCAACGACCACGAAAACTTCAACGAGTACCGGATATGGACATTACCTTCACATAATAGGACGCAAGGGAGGTCCATTATCCACATAATGATGCATTGGTCATAAAAATCAATTGTGAAAGCACGTAGCTGTGGTGAGTATTAGTTGATAATGGGAGTACTGTTGACATCTTATACTACGATGCCTTTAAGAAGATAGGGTTGAATGAAAGTGACTTGAAGCCCACCATCACTCCGCTCTACAGTTTCACTGGTGACAGCCTAATGCCTATGGGCATGACTAAATTAATGGTCAACGTTGGAACCTATCCTAGGGTTTCAACGATAATGACCCAATTTTTGGTGGTAAATTTCCCCTCTGCATTCAATGCTATGCTGGGAAGACTGACACTGAGGGAACTTCGAGCTGTCACTTCAATCTATCATCTCACTATGAAATTCTCGACACAACACGGGGTAGGCGAGGTACAAGGAAACCAATATGATGCACGGACTTGTTATAACAACTCATTGAAACTCGCAGCAAAGGATACGATGCCTGGCACAATGATGGTCTAGCTACCAAAAGAAGCATCAGTCGAAACATCGGGCAAAACGTCAGTCAAAGCATCAGTTGGAACGTCAGTTGAAGCATCAGTCGAACCGTCAAAAAAAGCGTCAATCGAAACGACCAGTGAAGACTTCGATCCTCGAGAAATAGACGGAGAGGTCAAAACTGGACCCATTGAAGATCTGGAGGATTTACCATTTGACATGTCCTCCAAGACTTTAAAGATTGGAACGAAGATTCAAGAACCTGTGCGAGCTTTATTAGTCACTTTTCTAAAATCTAACTTAGACGTCTTCGCATGGCAACATTCAGACATAGTAGGGATCGATTCGAATATCATATACCACCATCTTAATATAGACCCGACAAAGAAGCCTATCCGGCAGAAAAGAAGAGCTATGAATCCAGAGCGCTACGTCACGTTGAAAGAAGAGGTGAAGAAGCTACCCGAAATTGGATTTATAAGGGAATCTTTTTACCCTAACTAGCTTGCTAACCTAGTTTTGTTAAAGAAACCCAATGGGAAGTGGAGAATGTGCATCGATTTCACTGATCTCAACAAGGCATGCCCGAAGGAAAGCTTCCCCCTTCTGAGAATCGATCAGCTTGTAGATTCGACATCAGGACATGAACTCTTAAGTTTCATGGACACATATTCTGGATTCAATCAAATCCTCATGTATGAGCTAGATGAGGAGCATACCTCGTTCATCACTGATCGAGGATTATACTGCTACAAAAAGATGCACTTCGAACTCATCAACGCAGGAGCGACCTACCAGCGTCTTCTCAATATAATGTTTGCAAAACAAATTGGCAAGACAATGGAGGTATATGTTGATGACATGTTGGTGAAGTCAGAAAAAGCTGAAGATCACATCAAGCATCTTGATGAGATGTTCAAAATTCTTCGGAAATATCAAATGAAGCTGAATCCCCAGAAGTGTGCATTCAGGGTAGGATCTGGAAAATTTCTGGGTTTCATGGTCAATCAGCGAGGCATTAAAGCTAACCCTCAGAAGATACAAGCACTGATTGATATGCAATGTCCTCATAAACCCAGGGATGTACAGAGCCTGGCAGGAAGAGTGGCTGCACTGAGTCGATTTGTATCCAGGTCAACTCATAAATGCCAACCGTTCTTTGAAATATTGAAAGGATCAAAGAGGTTCGAATGGATCAAAGAATGCGAGCATGCATTCCAAGAGTTAAGAACATACTTGGGTTCTCCTCCACTCTTGTCGAAGCCAAACCCAGGAGAAGAATTATGCTTATATCTCACTGTTTCCAAATATGCGACGACTGCAGCATTAATTTGCAAGGAGGAAAATATACAGTGACCTATCTATTATGTAAGTAAAAGATTTCTTGATGCCGAAACTAGATACCCAGAGATGGATAATTGGTACTAGCACTCGTCATCGCATCAAGGAAGCTTCGACTATACTTTCATGCTTGCTCTATCAAAGTTTTCACGAATTTTCTGTTGAAACATGTTCTACAGAAACTTGAAGCTTCAAGATGGCTACTTAAGTGAGCCGTTGAATTGAGTCAATTTTACATCAATTTCAACCTCGCACTACCGTAAAGGGTCAGGCTCTCGCAGATTTTATTGCATAATTTACATATGATGTTGATCTTCCCACAGGAGTACTCAAAAAACCTGCTTTAGATACATCAAGGTTGTGCAAACTTTATGTTGATGGCAAACTAGAATGGAGCAGGTGCGGACCTAGTTTTAATCAGTCCTGAAGGGCATAACATTCATTGTGCGCTTCGCTTCAAATTCCCAGCGTCGAATAATGAGGCTGAATATGAAGCACTGATAGCTGGGCTAAAGCTTGCATAGGAAATGAAGGTCGAGATGATTGAAGTGTGCAGCGACTCCTAGCTAGTCGTTTGTCAGGTTAAGGGCGATTACCAAGCAAGAGGGGAGAGAATAATGGCCTATTTGCAAAAGGTACAACGATTGTTCTCGACATTCACTGCTTATAACATTCAACTTCTTCCTCGCATTGAAAATACCCGGGCAGATGCACTTGCTAAGCTCGCTTCAACGTAAGATGCAGAGTTGTTGAAGGTTATCCCTGTTGAATTTCTTGTATCGCCAAGCATCGAAGTTGAACCCCAAGTAACCATGCCAGTTGACGAAAGACCATCGTGGATGGATCCTATAATGCAATATTTACAAAATGGCGATATTCCCAAAAGCAAAGACGATGCAAAGCGACTCCGTATGAAGGCAGCTCGCTATATCATCCATGATGAGAAGCTTTATTGAAGAAGTTTTAGCTCGCCATTATTATTATGTGTCAATTAGGAAAAAGCACGCTACATTATGAGGGAAATTCACGAAGGAATATGCGGAAATCATTCTGGGGGGCAGGCACTTGCAAACAAGATTCTTCGACAAGGGTAGTTTTGGCCGACTATGAAGAGGGATACAATGGAATTTGCTAGGAGGTGTGATAAATGTCAACGGTTTGCGACTATTCCTAGGATACCACATGTTCCTTTAACTACAGTGACTAGTCCATGGCCATTTGCTATTTGAGGAATTGATAGTATCGGGATGCTTCCATTAGCACATGGTGGATTGAAGTATACGGTGGTCGCAGTCGATTATTTCACAAAATGGATGGAAGCTGAAGCCTTGGCACCATTTCCACAAAGAAGATGATAGATTTTGTTTACAAATCTATAATCTGCCGTAATGGTATACCGCATACTATAATTTCTGATAATGGGAAACAATTCGACTGCGATGAGTTCCGTAACTTCTGCAATAACTTGAGCATCAAGAAGAGTTTCTCTGCTGTTATTCATCCACAAGCCAATGGGCAGGTCGATGCTATAAACAAAATACTTAAATAGAATATAAAGACGAAACTAGAGGAGCATAAAGTAGCTTGGCCAGAAGTACTTCCAGAAGTTTTATGGGCTTATCGCACCACTCAACGAACCACTATTGGAGAGAGTCCATTCTCTTTAGCTTACGGATATGAAGCAATGATCCCAATAGAAATTGGTGCGTGCTCTCTACGGTGATCTGTTTATGAGCAAGATCAGAATGATGTATTAATAAGAATTGAGCTCGATTTTTTTATAAGAAAAGCGTGAACAATCTCAACTTCGAATCACATCATATCAATAGCGTACTGCTCGATATTATAACTCTAAAGTCAGAAGTAGAGATTTTGAAGTTGGTGATCTTGTCCTTCGAAGAGTTCTACCTAATAATAAAGAGCATGGTGCTGGTGTATTTGGACCTTCCTGGGAAGGACCTTATGTTATTGACGTCGTCATTCGACCTGGGACATACAAGCTAGCTCGCATCGGCGGACAAAAGATCAAACAAGGTTGGAATATAGAACAACTTCGTTGTTATTATCAATGAATCTTCATGTATTTTCAATGGCTTCTTGTATCTTCATTATTTCTTCATTCGATGTCATTCGTCAATAATATTTCTTCGGCTATTACTTTAACTTCATTTGATTCATCTCTTATAGTTCTATGGCAGTTTTCGGACACCATAAAACTCGGAGGGGCAGTGGGATCAAAATATTATCTCCTACTTGCTTCCAAAGGGACTATGCAAATGTTCATTTAGAGGAGTTAGAATTTTAGGATTTTCTCCTCGCTTCATGCCATAGCATGTCGTATTATACAATTTCTCTCCTCAAACAACAAAGCAACTAAGCAAAACGTTCATTGTTCGATGTGATATATTGCTATATCCTATTTAACCATGGAACTTCTGCAAAATAGTATTGAGTTTGTATCACTCATACTTACTGTTTTCTTAAGTGACCTAACCTATCCTAACACTTAAAACTCGTTTTAAGTTAGTTGGATTCAAATCGCAAAAAGTGTACCGATCAGTCACCTAGTGATTGACTACTTAGTTAAAATTACAATATTGTGTTTTGATTATTTTGTAGGAATATATATCTGACAAGAAAAAAGCATTCATTAAAAAGCTCGCACCCGTATACAAGCAAAGAGAGAAAAAGGGGGACCAAGCCTGTATTGTTTTGAGGTAAAAAAAAAGCTACGAATACAAATGTGTTTTTTATGCAGAAGTGCTCGCTCCGCCATCTCCAGTTTTGGTGGTTTCCACCTCCCTCTAACTCTGGACAAGCTCGACCACATCCTCGCCAAGGATAGAAAAGTCGAAGTCTGGATCCTCATAGAAGATGTTAAAAATAATGGTCGACGAGGTGATGTCACTGGCTTTATCTTCGAGCTCTTTGACTTCAGTAGACTTGAACTCTATAATAGCCTTTTGAACTACCTCTGTTGTCGCATCCTTCATGCGATCCAGATGCTCGGAGATAGTTTTCTCGAGCTCTTTGACTTTCTCCTCGAGATTCTCCTTCTCAAGCTTCTCCTTGGCCAGGCCTTCGAGTAGCTGCTACCTCTCCAAGTCGAAGGCTTTTTTCTCCTCCTCCCGAACTTTCTCTGAGTTCTCGAATGCTTGGGTTATCTCTTCGACTTTTTTGGCCTTTTCCAAATATTCGAGAACTGGGTTATGCATCAGGACAGCAGCTGCCGCGGTCTGAAAATATAACCATTAATACCAAGAAATAATACATTGAAGAGAGAATAAAAGGTGCTTACATTTGCCAGCATCCTCATCGCAGAACTGAAGGAAACCTTGGCAGATCGTCGCTTCATCCTCTCTCAGCCCTCCTCAGAAGTGAAGCGATCAATGAAGGCTACGCTCATACCAGCCTTCTTCAGTAATTGATTAAGGAGTGTGAAGATTTCCTCGTCTTTATCTACCAGGTTTGGTTTTGAAGAGGTGGCAGTCTTCTTGGATGGTTTGGGATGGCTCATTGTTTAAGGCTGTGGAGGAGGCGAGCTTACCGGGATATCCTCGAAGGCGACTTTTCATTTTTTGGAAGTGTCGACCTTCTCTTTCCCTTTCGATGACAATGGAGGAGTGCTTTCGGATGTCTTGGATTTTGCCATAGACCCGAGAATGGATGGTGGTGCTCGCAGGCTGCTACCAATAACCATCTCTGTACAGATATATCAGCAAGCGAGGTGACATAATACAATGATGATTAAAATATGTATATATATATATATATATTATTACCTTCTTGCTGTTGAGGAGTTGGTGGTGATGCTGTTTCTGGAGAAGATGGTTCCGAAGTTGAAGGGATGGCAGGTGCTTTTCATTTCCTAGGTTTAGAAGACGAGGCACTCTTTTCCGTCTGCTTCCTCGGCTTCTTTTTCTTCGAGCTCGAAGGTCTGGATGAACAGACGGTGGTGTCAGGGAACGCAGCTCCCTTTGGAAGCAAACCGCAAGCGACCAAGTTCTTGGAAGTTCCAAGCCTCTTCCAATCAAATTCCTCAATTGGAAGGTCGTTGATTTTGTACACCCTTGCGAGCTGCTCCCTAGAAAGTCCGGGCCATTCCCTGTTGTCTGTGATGACATACGAGTGCGATCAGAATAGATATGATAATACAGAAAAGGCGATAAATTGAAAAGCTACCTACCAGGATTCTGAAAGAAGCCGTTATCCGCATAGTCAAAGTGGAAAAATGGTTTTTTCCATTTTCTCATATTGTTGCGAACCTCGTAGATTGTTTTTTTCCCTGGTTTGACCATTTGCTCGCATAAAAGAAGCCAAAATCTGACGGGTTTGATTTCACTTGGTAAAACCAATCGAACTCTTCAAGAGTGGGGGTGTCTAAACCTAATTTGTGGTAAAGTATGTACAAACCTACCATATATCTATATGTATTTGGAGTCAGTTGGAAAGGGACGACCCTATAGTAGTCGATGATTGATTTTATGTATGGATGAAGTGGGAGGTGGATACCGCATTTGAGAACTGCTTCAGAAAATGAGGCAATTCTGCATGGTGGTGTGCGTGGTCGATTGAATTCCATGGGAAGGTGAAGAGGGATGGCGATCTTATAGTTGCACACGATTTTGCTGAGCTTATTCGTTGTGCAGCTTGTCCTTATATTGGTACATGACCAATTCTCCTCTACATATTGATAGCCCATTGTGAAGGCAAGGGAATCCCTGATATGCCGAGGCCACTGGTCCTGAGGGAGGTCGCCTATGCGAGGACTATTTTGCCTGACCCCGGTTATCTAAACTTCGGGTTCTGGCTCAAGGTAATCTTCAAGGTTTATGGAGCTAACATTGGAGTTCTCAGATTCTCCTGAGAATGCATTCCCTTCCCTAAAATCCTCACTACTAGACATCTGAAAAGAAATACAGATGGGTTTAGTCCTATGCGAGCATCAAGGATCTTCGCTATATGCAAGCAAATTTTGGGGGTTCACCCTAGGATTGTATTAACAAGCAAGCTCATCAGATTTTTCCTAATCAGTCTATGGATTCATAAAAATTGCTCAAGCAGTTTGTTAAAAATAAATAAATAAATAGGGTTTCAGACCTTAAAAACTCTTCTACGAGTTTGTCTTTGTCCATTGTCTAAAAAAGAGTCTATTCTACGAACTGGCAAAAGGGATCTGAAAAATTCCCATTCCAGTCCATCCAAATGTGGGATGGGTTCTTATTTAGGTCATTTGGACACCACAGTTTGTTTCAATTTCTAGAAATAAAAACTAAAAATAAGTTTTTTCGAGACAAACGAAGAACAATAGGAGAGAAGAAATATACTAACCTTTCTTCGAAAACAGAGAGATTTAGATATGGTCTAAAGGATTGTGATAACTCTGTCGGAGAAGGTACTGGAACTGTGTGAGCTGAAAAATAGAACGATACTGGAGGGGTTGCTCTGTGAATACTTTGGGTTTTAGAAAGATGGAAGACAATAGGGTTTGTAATGAAGAAGCAGATTGATTTCTGATATTTATCTCTCAAGCATCGCTAAATCACAGCTGTAGATCAAGATATTTAATTTTCAGATCTAAAGGCCGAAGTTCACGCGGGATTTAATTTTTTCGAAATTAAAGCGGTATCATTTCAAAATTTGAAACAATTCAATTTATGACGACAACTGGCATCATCGCTATCATTAAGTCTCCTCGAGTTTTGCTATTCTTCTTAAAAAAGGCAACACGTGTTTTCATCTGTCAGAAAAAGGTGCGCGTGATCTTGAAAAAGGTGAGATTTGATATCTGGCGACTCTTCAACTCTTCAAGTATCTCAAGTCTAGGTCTTGACATCGCATTTTTTAAGCTTGCACTTAAATTAGAAGGAAGCTTCATTTTGTCCTGAAGAACTAATGGAGCTGGGGGGACAATTATTATGCTGTCTAAAATCCTATGTTAAGTCGCATGAGTAAGATTAAGTGCGACCTCTTTCGAAAGAGTTACATGCGATCTCCATTGCATAAGTTAGTGTGACCTCTTCCGAAAAACTTACGTGCGACCTCCTCCGAACAAGTTCAAAGCAACCTCCTCCGAACAAGTTAAGTGCGACCAGAATGAAAAGGAGACTAGTTTACGCTTCGTCAAACGGGTAACCTATAAAGAAAGGAAAACAAAAGTTTCTCTTTAAAGATTGACCAGTCATCTCATTTAAGTGATTATTCAGTTATATTGGTACTCAAATTGTATTACCCGTTTATACAGTTACCCATTCTCACAATTGGGAAATATTGAGCTATCCTCATCTATATAAAGGGATTTCAATGTTTCAGTGAGGGGATCTTGGACTTTTTCTGATCTTGGGAGGCTGAGGAATTTTTGAGAGAACCTCTTTTAACTCTTGCTTCTTCTTTCTAGACAACACATTGTAATTTTGAGTTCTTTTAATTCTTGGAAAATAGTGAAAAATAGTGGACGTAGGCTCATCTTTTTTGGGGCTGAACCACTATAAAATTCTTATCTCTTTATTTTCTTTGATTGATAACCCTTTTCACACAAGCCATATTTTGCAGAATTCTCAAATTTATTGTTGACAAAACCTCCATCAACATCAACTATGAAACATCCCCAGCCTTACAAGTTGTAATGGCTAAATGATAGTGGTGAACTAAAAGTAAATAAACAAGTGTTAGTTTCTTTTCGTATCATAAAATATAAAGATAAAGTTTTGTGCGATGTGGTTTCGATAAAAGTTGGACACTTATTACTAGGTTGACCATGGCAATTTGATAAACGTGTTAAACATGATGGCTTCACCAACAAGTACTCATTTATACTTAATCAAAGGACAATCACTCTAGTTCCTTTGATACCAAAAGAAGTTCATGAAGATCAAATGAGATTGCAAAAAAAGAGTGAACAAAAGAGAAAGAGTGAAAAAGAAAGAGAGGCTGAAGAAAAAAAGAGAGAAAAATCAATTTTAGATTCGGCCATAGAGAGAAAACAAAACAATTTTTATGCAAAAGTCAAAGAAATTAAGAGAGCGATGTTTTCAAATCAGCCGATGATTATACTCTTGTACAAAGAGGCGGTTTTAAACACTAATAATCTCGATCCTACTTTGCCTAGTTCTGTTGTTTCTCTATTGCAGGAATTCGAGAACATCTTTTGTGACGAGCTACCACATGGTTTACCTCCAATTAGGGGAATAGAACATCAGATTGATTTTGTACCTAGCACTTCCGTTCCAAACTGACCAGCCTACAGGATTACCCTGAGGAAACAAAGAAACTACAACGATAGGTTAGTGAATTGATGGAGAAAGAGAATCATGAGTCCATATGCAGTTCCAGTAATTTTGGTTCGTTCCTAAGAATGATAGATCATGGCGAATGTGTGTTGATTGTCGTGCAATCAATAATATAACGGTAAAGTATTGTCATCCTATCCCTCATTTAGATGATATGCTAGATGAATTGCATGGGCCTTGTGCATTTTCTAAAATCAATTTGAAAAGTGGATATCATCAAATCCGAATGAAAGAGGGTGATGAATGGAAAACCGCGTTCAAAACAAAAAATAGCCTATATGAGTTGTTATTTATACCTTTTGGATTAACTAATAATCCTGGTACTTTATAAGATTAATGAACCATGTTTTGTGTGCTTTTATTGGAAAATTCGTAGTTATTTATTTTGACGATATTTTGATTTATAACAAAAACTTGGATGATCATGAAGTGCATTTGAAATCTGCTTTAGATATGCTTAGGAAAGAAATGTTATTTGCTAATCTAAAGAAATATACATTTTGCACTAATAAACTTGTGTTTCTAGGATTTGTTGTGAGTACACAGGGTATATAGGTTGATAAAGAGAAGGTACGTACAGTCCAAGAATGGCCTAGTCCTACGATAGTAGGAAATGTGAGGAATTTTCATAGACTTATTAGTTTCTGTCGACGGTTTGTGAAAAACTTTGGCACATCTTACCAAAGTTATCAAAAAGAACATTGGTTTTAAGTGGGGAAAAGAACAAGAGAAGGCATTTCCACTGAACAAGCAAAAACTGACCAACGCCCCTTTATTATCTTTATCTAACTTTAATAAAACATTTGAAATTGAATGTGATACTTCAGGTCTTGGTATAGGTGCAGTTTTAATGTAGGAGGGACGACCAATTGCTTACTTCAGTGAGAAACTAAGTGGGGCAGCCTTAAACTACCCTACTTATGACAAGGAGTTGTAAGCATTAGTTAGGGCTTTGGAGATATCGTAGTACTACCTATGGCCTAAAGAATTCGTTATCCAATATAAACAATATAAGGAAAACATCATTGCTGATGCACTTTCTCGCAGGTATGTATTACTTTCCACTCTTGATGCTAAAATACTTAGTTTTGAGCATATTAAAGAATTATAAGTGCTACTTTCAATATTTCTGATTTAAGTCCTTTTGATGCAGGTGATAAACTTAATTTAAGGACAAATCCTTGTCAAAAATTAGGGGAATGATGAGGACAAGGTAAGCATGAGAGCATGGAATACAGATCCTACTCAAGTTCCCATTGGTCCAGTTACAAGAGCACATACAAAGAAATTCTAAAATGCATTAAGTGGGTTGATTCAAGGGATTTGAGCTCAATCATACATATAGAGGCCCGTTGAAGGAGATGAATGAATTTCTAAGCTCATAACAAGCTTGATTCAAGTTCAAAAAAGTCCATAGGCATATATGGAAGGGAAATCTGATTTATAAAGACTTGAACGCTAAGTCATAGCTTATTTTCCTATTTTGGTAATTAGTTTCCCAAAATAATTTATTTTTTTATTTCCTTTTCTTTATTGACCTGTAATAGGTTGGAAATTAAGGGATTAAAATCAAATTGACTCCTTTTTAATTGAAGTCAAATTTAGCTTAGCTATTAGGGTTATTTTCCTTTTTTGGTTCGGGTAATTTACCTTTAGGCGTTTTTGGAGTTTTTTAGGACTAAAAATTTCGTGGCCCTTGGCCTATATAATGTACAACTTTTATTCAATAAGGATAGATTACAAGTCATTAAAATTGTGAGCAATTTCTCTTTGGTTCTTTGAGAACTTATTCGAATTTATCAGATTTCTTTATAACATTCATCCCTTGACTTATCAATCGAGTTATCCATCTTTGATTGTGGCATCTTTCTTTATACCAAGATTCATATCTCTCTATAGGTGTTGGGTCGAGGTTTTTCATCCGAATCTGATTGTAGAACGGCCCTAAGCTTCAAACTTGTTTCAGGTTTCATCACAAGTTGGCGGGGTTCGTATCAAACTCTTTGCATAATTTTAGTTGTTGTCACCATTATCTCATGTTGGTGTTTATTGTGCAGTCTAAAACTCTATATGTTGGTCAATGCCAAAAAGGAAAAGTTAGCGACCAAGTGGACGTGTCAGGTCGCATAAGACTTTTCTTGATCAAAGAGTGACCTCCTCTAAATGAGTTAAGTGCGACTTTCTCCGAGTAATTTAAGTGCAACCTCCTTCGAATGAGTTAAGTGCAATCAGAATGAAAAGGAAACTATATCAAACTTCATCAAACCGGTAATCTACAAAGAAGGGGAAACAAAGTACTTTCTTGAAGATTGACCAATCATTTCATTTAAGTTATTACCTAGTTATATTGTTACTCGAATTGTATTTTCTGATTACACACTTACCCGTTTACACAATTAGGAAACATTGGGCTACCCTGACCTATATAAGGGGAGTTCAATACTACTGTGAGGGATCTTTTTTTTTTAGGGAGAACTTTGGGACTTTTACTTTTACTTCTTCATCCTGGACACACACTGTACTCTCGTCTCTCACTTTGAAACTTAATGAAACTCTTGTAATTCTGCAGAAAATAGTGAAAAACAGTGGATGTAGGCTCATCTTTTTTAGGGTATAACCACTTTAAAATTCTTGTCTCTTTACTAGCTTTGATTTATCAACTCTTTATACACACAAGCCATATCTTACAATTTTTTAAATTCATTGTTGACAAAACCTTAGTCAACAATTGGCGCTAGAAGGAGGGCTATTCTAGTAAAAAAATCTGTTAATTTCGCTTCTTTAACAATGGCAAACACCAGAAATACTATCAGAAATACAGGAACTAGCCAAAACCAACCCCAAAGCACTGTTGCTGCATAGGTAGATCTTGCTCAGGATCAGCCTGCCATGACCGCACCAGAAAATATTATCCAGAGACAGGATCGCATGGAGGAGGCACTAATGAACCTTCAGCAAATCACTAGTCAGATTAATGACTCTCTATGACGACTTGCTGAGGGACACATGGTGACTCCACCACAGCACGAATGTCCCAGAGAACATCCTACTCAATTACCCGAGGGAGGAATTCAGATCCTAGAGATAGGGAACTATGACTAGCATAAAACCCAGCAGGAGCGTCATAGAGATTGTACCTCCAAGGGAAAAGGCAAGGTTGCAGACTTGCCTCTAGAATCTGGTATTAAAAGTTCGAGCACTGATTGTGATCGTGGACAACCTTTGGAAAGCAACCATCAATCGTGATTGTCTAAACAACGAGTAAAAAATGTCAATCGAGTAGCATCTTTGAAAGGACTAGTAAGGAGTCTCGACAGAATCCTGCAGACCTAAGACAACACCTAGAACAGCGACGTAGTCAGGAGCGATCCACATTGCATCATAACAACCAAAGTTGATCTCGTCGCACTATTTCATTGGAAACCCTACAAAGGTCACAGCAGAGCCTACCTGACCACTCTGCCTTAGATTGTGATAACAACTAAAGGCCACCTCTACCACCAGTTAAAGATAATGTTCTCCCTCTGAACGTCGATGTTCATAATTTGAGGATCGCATTAGATACACTTACTGTCTGGGATAATGAGCTCACTGATGGGTATCGTCAATCGCCATTCAGCGATGAGGTTCGAGCTACTGCTTACTTGCTGGAATCAAACTTCCCACCATAAACACTTTTGATGGGAAAACTGATTCACAGGATCATATGGATCACTTCAACGACCTGATGGAACTTCATCGTGTCGATGATCTCGCACATTGCAGATATTTTGCTGTTACTCTCATAGGAGCAGCAAAGAAGTGGCTCCGAGGACTCAAATCTGGTTCAATCTCATTCTGGCAACAACTTCAGATTGCATTCTTGAGGCAATTCCAGGCTGCGAAGAATTTTATTGTTCCACTGGTCAGTCTCTCTGCTATTCGACAAGGTCCAGAGGAAACTCTATGATCTTATCTTAATCGCTTTACCTCAGAGTTAGCCAAGGTCAACAACCTACCTGGAGGAGGAGTTTTAACTCTAATGATGGTTGGGGTGTGACCAGAGACTAAACTCTAGGTAGAGTTACTTGAGAGAGAATGCAGAACCCTTGAAGACTTCTATCGAAGAGTTGGTCGACATCTGAGGGCAGAATTTTCACGCGAGAATCTTCATAAGATGACAAAGGAAGAAGAAAAAGATGCTGCTAAAGATACGACCACGACCAGCAATAATAATAACAAGAAATCAAACAAAAGAAGTAATGAACAATCGACTGAGAAGCAGCCCAAATAGAAAAAGCAGGAGATTCGAAGAGCTCCCATGAGGTTCAACAACTATATTGAACTGAACACATCCATAGATCATATATATGCGGTCACATACCAATAGGAGCGATATCGTCAACCGGAACCGATAAAAAGGGATAGAGCGAGGAATGATCCTAATAAGTTCTGTCGGTATCACAATGACATTGGACAGGATACCAATAACTACTTTGCCTTAAAAGATGAAATTGAAAGATTAATTAAAGAAAGGCGGTTGCGGCAGTACACTAAACAGAACAATGAAATGAGAGAAGAAAACCGACAGCAACCTCCAGAAATTCAACGCGAGGTGTGAACTATTTTTGGAGGACCACACATTGGTGGAAATTCAAAGAGGGCGCAAGATAGGTATGCACGAGAAGAACAACAACAACCATTGACCAATGTCATGCATCTTGAGCAGCAACCACGAAAGCTTCAATAGGTACCAGATATGGATATTACCTTCACAGAGTAGGATACCAGGAAGGTCTATTACCCGCACAATGATGCGTTGGTCATAAAGATCAACTGTGGAAGCACGTAGCTATGGCAAGTATTGGTCGATAATGGAAGCACCGTCGACATCCTGTACTATGATGCGTTCAAAAAGATGGGATTGAGTGAAAGTGACCTAAAACCCACAGTCACTCCACTTTATGGATTTACTGGTAACAACATAATGCCTAGGGGCATGATTGAGTTAATGGTCAACATTGGAACTTATCATAGGGTTTCAATGGTAATGACCCAATTCTTAGTTGTGGATTGTCCCTCTGTATTTAATGCTATACTAGGAAGACCAACACTGAGGGAACTTTGAGTAGTTACTTTAATCTACTACTTCGCTATGAAGTTCCCAACTCAACATAGAGTAGGTGAAGTGTGAGGCAACCAATATGATGCGAGGACATATTATAATAATTCAATAAAGCTCACAACAAAAGATATGACACCTCGCATAATGATGGTCCAGCTACAAGGTGAAGCGTCAAGCAAAGCATCAGGAAAAATGTCAATCGATGACCTCGACCCTCGAGAAATCGATGGAGAGGCTAAGACTGGACCTATAGAAGACTTGGAAGATTTACCGATTGATAGGTCTTCGAAGGTTCTAAAAATCGAAACAAAGCTTCAAGAACTCGTGCGAACATCATTGGTTGCTATTCTGAAATCAAACTTGGATAACTTTGCATGGCAACATTCAGATATGGTGGGGATTAATCTGAATATCATATGTTATAGCCTTAATATAGATACAACGAAGAAGCCTATACGGCAAAAAAAAAAAGCCATGAATCCGGAATGCTACGTCGCATTGAAAGAAGAGGTAAAGAAGCTACTCGAAATTGGATTCATCAGGAAATCTTTCTACCCATACTGGCTTGCAAACCCAGTTTTAGTTAAAAGAAAAAAAAAAAACCCAACGGGAAGTAGAGAACTTGCATTGATTTCACCGACCTCTACAAAGCATGCCCAAAGGACAGTTTTCCCCTTCCGAAAATCAACCAACTTGTAGATGCGACGTCGAGGCATGAACTCTTAAGCTTTATGGACACGTATTCTAGATACAATCAAATCCCTATGTACGAGCTAGATGAGGAGCATATTTCGTTCATCACTGACCGACGATTATACTGTTATAAAAAGATGCCCTTTGAACTCATCAACGCAGGAGCGACTTATCATCGTCTTGTCAATATGATGTTTGCAAAACAAATTGGCAAGACAATGGAAGTATATGTTGATGACATGTTGGCAAAGTCAAAGAAAGCTAAAGATCACGTCAAGCATCTTGATGAAATGTTCAAAATCAGATGAGGCTAAACCCCCAGAAGTGCGCATTCGGGGTAGGATCTAAAAATTCTTGGGGTTCATGGTCAACCAGCGAGGAATCAAGGCTAATCCCCAGAAGATACAAGCACTAATCGATATGCAATCCCCTCACAAACCCAAAGACGTGTAGAGCCTGGCGGGAAGAATGGCTGCATTGAGTCAATTTGTATCCAGGTTAACTGATAAGTGCCAACCATTCTTTGAAATATTGAAGGGTTTGAAGAGGTTCGAGTGGACAGAAGAATGCGAGCAGGCATTTCAAGAATTAAAAGTACACTTAGGTTCTCCTCCACTCTTATCGAAGCTAAACCCGAGGGAAGAGTTATACTTGTACCTAGCTGTTTCCAAATATGCGACAAGTGCTGCGTTAATTCGAGAAGAAGAAAAGATACAGCGACCGGTATATTACATAAGTAAAAGATTGCTTGATGCCGAAATGAGATATCCAGGGATAGAGAAGTTGGCATTAGCACTTATTGTCGCACCCAGGAAGCTTCAACCTTATTTTCATGCACACTCTATCAAAGTTTTCATGAAATTTCCATTAAAACAGGTTCTGTAAAAACCTAAGACTTCAGAACGACTACTTAAGTGGGTCATTGAGTTGAGTCAGTTCGACATCAATTTTCAACCTCGCACTACGATTAAAGGTCAAGCCCTAGCAAATTTCATTGCAGAGTTCACATATGATGTCAATCTTCTCACAGAAGTGATCGAAAACCTGCTATAGATTTATCAAGATTATGGAAACTTTACATTGATAGATCGTCAAATGAGAATGGAGCTGGTGTGGGTTTAGTACTAATCAGTCCTGAAGGGCATAATATTCATTATGCACTTTGCTTCAAATTTCCAGCGTTTAATAATGAGGCAGAATATGAAGCACTGATAGCTGACTAAAGCTCGCACAAGAAATGAAGGCTGAAATGAATGAGATATACAGTGATTCCCAACTGGTCATTTGTCAAGTAGTCGGCGATTATCAATCAAGAGGAGAGAGAATGATGGCATACTTACAGGAGGTACAAAGACTGTTCTCGACATTTACTGCTTATAACATTCAACTTCTTCCTCGCATTAAGAATACTCAGGCGGATGCTTTAGCTAAGCTTGCCTCAACAAAAGATGTCAAGTTACTAAATGTGGTCCCTATCGAATTTCTTGCAAAATCAAGTATCGAAGTAGATCCCCAAATAACCATGCCGGTTGACAAAAAACCATCATAGATGGATCCTATAATGAAGTATCTACAAAATGGTGATCTCCCCGAAAGCAAAGACGATGCAAAACGACTGAGAATGAAGGCAGCTCGCAATATCATCTATGATGGAAAGCTTTATCGAAGAAATTTTAGTTCCCCGTTATTATTATGTGTTGATGAAGAAAAAGCACATTACATTATGAGAGAAATTCACGAAGGAATATGCAGAAACCATTCAGGGGGACAGGCACTTGCGAATAAGGTTCTCAGACAAGGTTATTTTTGGCCAACTATGAAAAATGATAGAATGGAATTTGCTAGGAGCTCTGACAATTGTCAATGATTTGCGACTGTTCGTAGAATGCACATGTTCCTCTAAATCTAATGACTATCTATGGCCATTTGCAGTTTGGGAAATTGATATTATCGAAATACTTCCATTGGCACGAGGTGGATTAAAGTATACAGTAGTCGCAGTCGATTATTTCACCAAGTGGACAGAAGCTGAAGCCTTGAGTACCATTTCCGCAAAGAAGATGATAGATTTTATTTACAAATATATAATCTGCCATTATGGTATACCATTGTTACACCCCCTAGTTTAACCATATTGTCATATACAGTCAAACTATGAACTATTATTCTTTCTTAAACATTATCTTCTGTTTTGATAAAAAGGTAGGCAATTTTTTTTTGAACTTTCTAGAACTTTAGGATAAAAGAAACTGCATGGCATTTCTTGTTAAAAGTATCTTTACAAAATATACAATCAAAAGAGGTTTTCACCAGTCGATTTTTCCATCAGCTGTAATATTTACATTACACCAAAATATCTCAGAACAAAAAATGTCGCCCACAGGTCAAGCTTGTCTATATCTGTATGATCACAGCGACAAAAGGCAAGCCAGGCAACCAGCTAGCCAACACCAAAATGTGCCTCCTTATCTGCATCACAAGACTAAAATAAGCTAAAACTCAGTAAGTAAAAACTATACATGCTTATGTATGCTTAAAAATCTCGTAAAGTTCCTATTGTACCATTTTCTTTCTTAAACATTTAAGTTCATGTATTTTCCTTAACACTTATTCATAATTGGGCCCTTTAGAGCATTGCTAGTCCCGTAAGTCGATAGGCCGTGATAACATTGGGCAGAAACTCTGGCCAAGAGTAAAAATAAGATGCGACCGTCGTGTGAGATTTTTGAAAACTCCTTCCCTCATCAAAGGGGCATCCCACACCGCGCTAATATTGTCCCGCTTCAATGAGATACATCATAAGATCCGCAAGTCCCACTTCAACGGGAGAGTCTGCATCAACAGACTTACCTACCCAGCTCCGATAGACTAGCAATTGCCATTAAAACTTATCTTATAAAATTGGTACAACGGTACTCACTTTTAAATATTCTGTAATGAAATTCTCAATTTGCATTGAAAACGTGCCATGCATATGCCATTTTGTAACTTTCAAGAATAAGTAAATTTCACATAATGACATCTTCCATGTAATTCTTGTGATACAGTTGTAAGTCTTTACTTACCTCGTGTCTTGAATAGGAATTGATAGTGGAAAGAGTCAATATCCTCTAGAGATTAGTGTGTTAATCACCTGTCATAAATTACTATTATTCAAAATGCACATTTCACAAAAAGAATGCATTAAGATATTTGAACAATACCGAAATCAAAACTTTCACCAATTTAGGAAACTTAATCTTAAAATGACTCA
>JXTB01000045.1:1348219-1394733 GCA_002914805.1 Parasponia andersonii
CATAACATAATGAATGAGTATGTTGCTACAAAACTAGTATTAATGACTTCTAGATGCCTAATATGCAATTAGAATATATTTATTATTGGCTTAATATGCATGTGAGAATCTTGGGCACCACAATTATACACTATAATTTCTGATAATGGGAAACAATTTGACTGCGATGAGTTCCGTAACTTCTGTGACAACTTAGGCATTAAGAAGAGCTTCTCCGCTATTGTTCATCCACAAGCCAATAGATAGGTCGAGGCCATAAACAAGATACTTAAACAGAACCTAAAGACAAAGCTGGAAGAGCATAAAGGAGCTTAGCCAGAAGTACTCCCTGAAGTATTATGGGCTTATCGCACCACTCAACGAACTACTATGGGAGAGAGTCCATTCTCTTTAGGTTATGGATACGAAGCAATAATACCAGTAGAAATTGGTTCGAGCTCTCTAGGACGATCTACCTATGAGCAAGATCAGAATAACGTGCTAATGAGGATTGAGCTCGGTCTTTTAGAAGAAAGGCGCGAGTAGTCTCAGCTTCGGATCGCATCATATCAATAACACACTGCTTGATATTATAACTCTAAAGTTTGAAGCAGGGGATTTAAAGTTGGTGATCTTGTTCTTCGACAAGTCCTACCTAATAATAAAGAGCCCGGTGCTGGTGTATTTGGAACCACTTGGGAGAGACCATATATTATTGATGCCGTCATTTGACTTGGGACATATAAGTTAGCTTGCACTGGTGACAAAAAAATCGATTATGCTTGGAATGCAGAACAACTTCGTCGCTATTATCAGTTAATCTTTATGTATATCTTCATGCATTTTCAATGACCTGGGGGGCATCTTGTATTTGTCATTCGTTATTCATCATTCGTCGCATTTATCAATAAAGATGTTTTCTTATTATTCGTCATTCATCAAAAGTTTTATGGCAGTCTTTGAACACCATAAAACTCGGGGAGCAGTGGGATCAGAATGTTATCAACTACTTACTTCCTAAGGGACTATGCAAACGTCCATTTAGAAGGGTTGGAACTTTAGATCGCCGAATTTCTAAAATTTCTTAATCTTAGGATTTTCTCCTCACTTTATGCCATAGTATATCGTATTATGCAATTTCCCTCCTCAAACAACAAAATAACTAAGCAAAACATTCATTGTTCGATGTGATATATTGCTATATTACATTTTACCGTGAAACTTTTGAAAAATAGTATTGAGTTCGCATTACTTATACTTGCTATTTTCTTAAGCGACCTAACCTATCCTAATACTTAAAACTCATTTTAAGTTAGTTGGATTTGAATCGCAATAGCGTACCGATCAGTCACCTAGTGATTAACTACTTGGTTAAATTATGTATCTTTATATTACAATGCAGTGCTTTAATTATTTTGCAGGAATAAACATTTGACAAGAAAACATTCATTGATAAAAGCTCGCACCTGTATGCAAGCAAAGTATTACAAAAAAAAAAAGGACCAACCCGCATTGTTTTGAACATTTTAAAATATAAAATATAAAATCTATACAGATATGCTCGCTCCACCGTCTTTAGTTTTGGCAGCTTCGACTTCCTTTCAGCTCTGGACAAGCTCGACCACATCTTCACCAAGGATGGAAAAGTTGAAATCCGGATGCTCGTAGAAGATATTGTATATTATGGTCGACGAGGTAATGTCACTAGCTTTTTCTTCAAGCTCCTTGCCTTCAGTGGCCTTGAACTCTTCTATAGCCTCGTGAGCCGCCTCTGTTGTCGCCTCCTTCAGAATATCTGGATGCTCGGAGATAGTCTTCTCAAGTTCTTTAATTTTTTCCTTGAGCTTCTCCTTTTCAAGCTTTTCCTTGGCCAGACCCTCGTGAGCTCCTGATTCTCCAACTCGAAGGATTTTCTCTCTTCTTCGTGAGCCTTCTCCGAGTCCTCGAATGCTTGGGTTATTTCTTCAACTTTTTTGGCCTTCTCCATGCATTCAAAGACTGGGTCATGCATCAAAACAGCAGCTGCAGCAGTCTAAAAATATAACACACATCAATACAAGAAAAGTACATTGAAGAGTGAAGATAGAAGATGCTTACGTTTTCCAACATCCTCATTGCAGAACTGAAGGTGATCCTGGCAGGTCGTCACTTCATACTCTCCAACTGTCCACGTGCTCTCGCTATCCCAGAAGTGCCCTGAACTCCAGGCAGGGTCAGAGAGGCGGGGGTGACCACCTGCAAAGACTATCTGATGCTTAAGTCAGTGGCCTATCTTTGATTCAGGGTAGTAAGGAATTAGTTCTATATGAGTATATGTTTGTTTCTTGCTCATAAGCTTTTTTCATACACTTCTTTCCTGTAAGCGTACATGCCCCTCTCAGAAATGCATGGCTCATATATATGTAGTCCTGAGATTATGAACTACTCGGATCTCAATCTCAAGACTGAGTACCTTTTTCCTCAAAATGTTTCCCAGAGGTCATGGGCCGAGATTACCGTGATGACCTCTGTATCGCTGTAGCCTGGTTTCTGCCGCCTCCTATGGCTTGAATCTGTCAGGGGTGAGATTTGGTCAAATCGCCGTTCTGTCAGGACGGCTTACCCCCCTACGCACGCCTACCCAAGATCACATTAAATGCTCTGTCTGGGTCTGGAGTTGTGAGTTACTTTCCATCGTATTTTGGTGGAAGACCCTTGAGACTTCCGACCCCCCAACTGTCGAGGTAAGGATCGGACTGGGCCGAGTCTGTCTAGGGTCTGTGATGGGCTCGGCCCTAACCTCGGATGGCCCAACGGCCGATTGTGAAATCATATGTGACCCGCGTGGCCTTTAGCTAATCACTCTCGACACCTGTCGGACGGTGGGCCTCGTTTGTGACCTGTTCTGCCACTTAATCGTCCACGTGGTGCATGATTTGGGAACGGGTCCAACAACTGCCCTCATTTCCCTACTTGATGGATTCATACCTGTCAAGTGGGGAAATTGTTTATCTGTTCCTCCAATCTGGGGGTGCACGTGGCTCCCTCCCTGCCGACGCGGAAGCACGCCATCCCATGTCACGAAATCTGTTTGAATTTTGAAGTTTTGACTGTTCGGTCTCCTTTACTCTCCTATTTTCTAGAAAAACTCTTCGGCTCCCACTCTATAAAAGCCGCAATTACGTTCATTTGCCACTTTACTAAAATCTTTAATCATTCTAGCCTCATAAAATCCTAGGGTTTCCGATTTCCTCCCTTCTAGAGACTTTTACTCTTTCACTTGTATTCAGAACAATGGCTTCAAGTCAAAACTAAGAATTGTGCCCCGTCGTGGATTCAGAGCTGGATTCACTAAGGAGACAACTCTGCCTCCCTGGTAGAGTGACGTTGCAAAGGGTCGAGGGTCCTGTGGATTGGTATCTTCGTCCTTGTGCCCCCGAAGGCTCTATCATCTTGGGCAGAAAACATCTGGACTGGCAGCGATTCCCCCTTCCTCCTCTGGTCCACCAATTTTTCGCTTTGACAAGGATCCACCCGATGCAATTGAATACAAACGGAGTCATGATTTTGATGGGGCTTTCCGCCCTGTCAGTACTCTATAATTTGCATATTGACCTGGAGGTGGTTTTTTATGCTTATAAGCTCACCCTCATCTCCAAGAAGAGTTCCTACCCTACCTTTTACCTCCAACCGCTGCTGGGACATCATATCTTCTGGGGCTTGCCGAGGTCAGATAAACAATGGGACTCCCATGCCAAGCTATACTCTATTGGAGGGGCATGGTGCTCCCCTTGGGTGAATGGTGAGCACTTCCAAGTTCCCTCAGCTTTCCTACAGAGTAAGTACTAGGTCGTGATTTTTGGGTATGTGCCCTCTCCGTATGTTATTGCTCATGTTATTTTGTCTTGTGCAGCCTCACAGAAGAGAACAGGTTCGAGCCGCATTTGCCGGCGGGGCGGCTCAAAGGCCTGGAGGGGATCATCATCTTCGGATCTCCCGGGGATTATAGGCACATCCAGGCCGTCCTCAACCCCCTGACAATGAACATGATGCCCAGGATAGTTTCATACCTTCCATTCCCTCTGGATACCTGGGTCATCACAAAGTACATGCGGAGCCGACTTGACACCTCTGCCCTGAACCGATTCCACCAGAACGAACATGACCGAATCGCCATGGTGGGTCGGTAGGTTACGGCTTCAAGCTAATTGGCGGGCACCAACAACCTGGTGGCACCGCCTAGCCACGAGCTCAAGGAGGCCGTAAGGCTTGTGGCCGAGGAGTGCGTCAAGCTCTGCAGGGAGGAAGCCGCCGCCCCCAAGAAGGCTAGGGGTGAGTTCATTTTCGCATCCTTGAGCTTCGTGGGTCGGATTATGGCTGTGATCTAAACATGTTACTTGTTCTTTGTAGGTTCTGAGACAAGCCATCGGCTGACCCCTCACCCGTCAAAGGGGGAGCCGTGGGACATAAGGCTCACACTAAGGTACCCGCTGGCCGGCGTCTCGTGGTACTCTCAGGAGATGAAGTGCCTACGGTCCTCCGCTCCGACGCAGGCGGACCTCCATCCAGGGGAACGTCTACCATACAGACCGTACATGGGGAGGAGACGCCGTTAAGTCTGGCTGGGGGGTCTGCTGTAGCAATCTCATCCACCCCTGACTCCGGTTCGAAATCGAGTGCTATTAGCCTCGGCGGGGAGATCGCCGAGCTCAGGGGGCTCCGAGATTGAAGTCTCGAATATCTTCCCCTCCTCTGGTCCCAATAAAGCGGCGACACGAGGTCGGCTCATCTAAAATTGAAGAGGGTCGGGTAGAGAAGAGGAGCAAGGTTGCCCCCTCTCTGACAGTAACAACGACGGGGCCACACTGACCCTTCTAAGGAGAAGAAGGTTGGTGCGCAGCGGCCTACCCAGAGGAGATGCACCACCTCCCTCCGTGGCCGATGGCACTCCTGGTGGTGCCGGTCTTCCCTCTGTCCCTACCGCCACTGCCTCGGGGGCATGCCCGGTTGGCAGAGAGGGTGCCCTCGCGGCTTGTAGGGTGGGGCCTTGTTCCCCAGGCGTGAGCAACGCCCAAAAAGAGGGTCCAGCCGCAGAGCCAGAGCTAGAGTCACTCTCTTTGGAGAACGTCGAACTGGTCACCAAACGTATCTTCGCGTAGGTTCGGTCCATTCGGTTGCTTCTATATTTTTCAGCATCCTTGCTAAACGCTGACCCTCCTTTTTTTTGTTTAACTTGCAGCTGGCCGCCATCCAATCTTTCTACTCCTCTCGCGTCAGGGATTTGACCGAGGAGCTGAGTTCCCGCTCTGCACGTCTGACTTCGATTTATATCGGAGCCTCGAGGAGGCGAGGACCAGCAGCGCGGTGGCTCACGCTCTGAGTGTCGAGAAGACTAGGAGCGAGGAGATGGCTGCGAGACTGGCTAAGGCGAAGGCTGACAAGCTTGCCCAATCTGAGGCCGCCAGACAGGCTCAGAACGAGCCAAAGGTCAAGGAGCAAGAATTGCAGAGCACGGTGACAGAGATGGGGCTGGCTTTCGTCGCTCGTGACAGGGCTGTTGACGACGCCAAAGAAGCAAGAAAAGTCGAGGCAAAAGCCAAGCTTGAGGCCCATTCTCTGCAACACAGACTTGACTGGTCCAACGAGGTAAATCAATCTCTCTTCTTAGATCACAAAAATCTGATGGGTGCTCATGTGGAGATGTCTCACAAACATAGTAAGGATCTTGCCGACATTAACACTTTTTTGGTCGACTTATCGCAACGGCAAGTGGAGCTCAGGCTGGCGGCGCTGAAGGATAGCCTGGCGGATGCGGAGAAACTGAAAACGAGGTACTAGAGGCAGGTGGATATCCTTTCTGTGGAAAGTTACAGGTCTGGCTGGGAGAATAGAGAGTTTGAAGGCCACGCTGAGGTGGTCACACCAGACCAATTTGACGATCAGAAAGGCATCGAGAGAGACCATTATTCCGTCAAGCACTACATGCAGCAGCTCAGAGATGAGATCAGCATCACATATCCAGCTGATGTGCTGAAGATGCTTGCTGCAGAAAAGGACGGGCCCTCTACATCTGTTTCTAGTGCCAAAGAGATTATCCCCATTTTCGGTCCGCCAGATCGAACTTCGGAACCTCCTGGCACTCAGCCTAGTCTTGGGGTCTCAACCGATGAGGGGTCTGGCGCGATCATTGTATCCAGTGACGAATCTGACCCTAGCACGCTACCCTCCACCGGGGCTGGTCCAAGCACCGGGATTGGCCGCGCTCCCATGGACAGAGGTAACTAGGGTCTCTAACTTTATATATTTGTAAAGGTGACCTTCGTTGTAGCCCTCTGAATAAATAATAAGAACAGTGCAATTCTCTTTAGTCTGTTTTCTTTTTCTTTGTTGACCGCATCTGGGGCAAAGTCAAGCCTTGTTGTAGCCGTTAGTATAAATAATTGTGGACGACTCGTATGGACACGATTTCGGATTATTAGTGAGTCCTCCTCGGGCCATGACTGCCAAGATTAGTTCTGGAGATAGGGGTGCAAGCTTTGACTCATCCGGTTTTACAGAGGTATAACTCTTGTTATAACTTGTTTTGGCAGAGTTCGACCCGTGCGTGTGGCTGGACTTCTCTGACCTCAAATAGGACCGTGCTCAGAACAAGCTCCAGGGATTGGTCGACCATTATTTGGACCCGTCGTTGCAAAGGAGAAGGTCTGGGCTCGGCTCTTACCGGGAACAAACAGGGCACTACCACTCCGACGTCTCCTTACGAGTCCGTTTGCGACTTGCCTCCTGTAAGTAGGGCTTATGAGCGCGCACCACTATTAACTGTGCGCTTTGTATTTTTAAGACATAATAAACAGACTTTAATCTTAATTTCTATCTTCATGTTTGGTTTAGTACTGGACTACTTCCAACGGGTAGACTCCAAATCCACTCACATCCTGCTCATGTGTAAATAAATCATCCCCTGGGTAGAGCCTACTTTTCTTTAGCTCTTCGTGTAGCTAAAATGTTCCTTGGGGAGGGTCCACTTCCAACAGGTGGATCCCGACCCTGCTTTCCTTTAGCTTTTCATGTAGCTAAAATGTTCATTAGGGAGGGTCCACTTCTAATGGGTAGGTCCCGATCTTGCTTTCCTTTAGCTCTTCGTGTAGCTAAAAATATTCCTTAAGGGGTCTGCTGGCAAACTTTTGGGCTGCGCACCCCTTTCCTCCTTGTACATTTTCCTGGGTCATCGGCAAGCATTTTATTACACGATGTGATTCCCATAGTACGATTGTTTATGAAGTCTGCTGGCAAGTTTTTATTGCACAGCTGTTTCCTCTTCGTACGTTTTCTCGCATCGTCGACGAGCGATGTGACTCCTATAGTACGAGCGTTTTTTAGGTCTGCTGGCGAGTTTTCAGTTGCGCAGATGTTTCCTCTTCGTACGTTTTCTCAGGTCATCGACGAGCGACGTGACTCCCATAGTACGAGCGTTTTTGAGGTCTGCTGGCAAGATTTTGTTGCACAGCTATTTCCTCTTCGTACGTTTTATAGGGTCGTCCATGATCGACGTGACTCCCATAGTACGAGCGTTTTTGAGGTCTGCTGGCAAGATTTTGTTACACAACCATTTCCTCTTCGTACATTTTCTCGGGTCGTCGACGAGCGACGTGACTCCCATAGTACGAGCGTTTTTGAGGTCTGCTGGCAAGATTTTGTTACACAGCTATTTCTTCTTCGTACGTTTTCTTAGATCATCGACGAGCGATGTGACTCCCATAGTACGAGCGTTTTTTATTACGCGAGTAGTGCGTATGGTCCGCAACTGTGGAAGACCCTTTTCTATGGCAACTCGGTATGATTTTTTTCCTGTGCAACTGAGGCGTGGGGTCTGCCACTGTGTGCGGACCCTTTTCTGTAGCAGCCTGGTATGATCTTTTGCCTATGTAAATTAAACGTTGGGTCTGCCACTGTGGGCAGACCCTTTTCTGTATGGCAGAAGACTTGACCTATTTCGGAATTAAGCTTTTTCATAATATAAGCGTTCATATGGGTCTCACGCGTGAATAGTGTGTGGGGTCTGCCGTTGTGGGCAGACCCCTTTTCCATAGCAATCCAAAAGATGAATCTGTGCGGCAAAAAAGGGGACTTGACCTGTTTTGGATTTAAGCCTTTCAATAATACAAGAATTAACATGGTCTTACATCATATGCGTGTGTCCTACACGTGATACTTTTTCAAGTGCTGAGCGTTCCACGTGTTCGGCAGGTTTTTCCCGGTCTTGAGCTCTTTCAGGACATACGCACCATTGTCGAGTGCCTTGATCACCTCATAGCGTCCGATCCAATTGGAGTCCAGTTTCGAGGAATTCCCTGTTCTAACTTTTAGGACCAGATCCCCGGCATTAAATCATCGAACACTGACCTTTTTTGCGTAGTAGGATCTACCTGCTGGTGGTACGAAGCCAGGTGGACCAGGGCCATGTCTCTCGTTTCCTCCAGGAGGTCTGTTTTGCGGCTTAGCTGGCTCTCGTTTAAGGGGGGATCTCTCACCACTTCGGAACGGAGGATCGGAAGGCCGACTTCTGTCGGGATCATAGCCTTTGAGCCATAGACCATGGTGAACGGTGTTCTTCCAGTCGACCTCCGCTCTGTGGTCCGGTGAGCCCATACAATGGCCGGTAGCTCTTCTAATCACTTGCCTTTAGCTTCCTGCAAGTTCTTTTTGATGTTACAGAATATGGCTTTGCTCGTTGCCTTCGCTTGACCGTTCCCCTGAGGGTAGTTCACGAAAGAGAAACTGAGCCTTATATCATATAGCTCGCATAGCTCCTTGACCTTAGCATTTTGGAACTGTGTGCCATGATCGGCGTGTATCTCTTTCAGAATCCCGAACCGACAGATTATGTTCTTCCAGATGAAGTTAATCGTGTCTGTCTTGCTAACGGTTGCGTAGGCTTCAGCCTCTACCCATTTGGTGAAGTAATCTGTGGCCAATAGGACATATCTCTTTCCCCCTAGACTTCTGGAGAGCTCTCCGACGATGTCCAGACCCCATTTGGCAAACGGCCAGGGGGTTATATTCGAATGAAGTACCTCCGCAGGCTGGCGTTTCATTGGGGCGAACCTCTGGCACTTATCACATTTCTTGATGAATCGGGCTGCCTCAGTCATCATGTATGGCCAGAAGTACCCAGCTATTAGAGCTTTGTGGGCGAGGCTACGTCCACCAGAGTGGTTGCTACATACTCCCTCGTGGATTTCCTCCATTAGCTTTTGTGCTTCGACGGGACCTATGCACCGCAGCATCGGGCCCATTGTCGATCTTTTGTATAGTCGTTCCTCTACCATCGAGTACCTGGCAGCCTTCAACCTAACTGACCTTGCTTCTCGGGGGTCCGTGGGTAGATTCCCTAACGTCAAATACTGGGTGATGGGTTTCATCCACCCTTTGTCAGCAGTTCCGGTTACGAACACATGGTGCACAGGGGTCTGCGGGGGGTCTTCCATGCTCCCGTCTTCTAGGAGAACTTCTATGCTTCCAGCCGTACCCCCGATTGACGCACTCTTAGCTAGCTCGTCGGCCTTCTAGTTCATCTCCCTGGGGATCGGTTCGATATTGAAATTGTCAAAGCGAGCTTTTATCTCCATTACCTTGGAGAAGTACCTGTGCAACCTCAGTTCTTTAACCTCGAAGTTTCCCCTGGCCTGACCCGCGATCAAGTGCGAGTCGATCTTTACTGCAATGTTCTCCACTCCGAAGTGCAGTGCTAGCTCAAGGCCTTGCAGCAGTGCCTCGTACTCTGCCTCATTGTTAGTCGCCTGGAAGCCGAGCCTCAATACCTTCTCAACTCTGAGACCCATTGGGGTCTGCAGGACTATCCCGATACCTGACCCTGAGGCATTCGTGGATCCGTCGGTATAGAGCGTCTAGGCTGAAGGAAGGCGAAGTTGAGACATCTGAGACGGGTCATGCTGCTCGCCGAAGGATTCGATTTCCACCAGAAAATCCGCCATGACCTGTCCTTTCTTCGCCGCTCGAGGTCGATACTCGATGTCGTATATTCCCAGCCCGATGGCCCATTTGGTAAGTCGTCCCAATAGGTCTGGCTTGGCCAAAATTTGGCGGATGGGGAAATCCGTAAACACGGTGACTGAGTGTGCCTCAAAGTACAACCAGAGTTTCTTTTTAGCATTGACCAGAGCGAGGACCAGCTTTTCTGCCACTTGGTCAGTCATCCCAATAGGTCTGGCTTGGCCAAAATTTGGTGGATGGGGAAATCCGTAAACACGGTGACTGAGTATGCCTCAAAGAACAGCCAGAGTTTCTTTTTAGCATTGACCAGAGCGAGGACCAGCTCTTCTGCCACACTATATCACGTCTCGGTATCCAGGAGTATGCGGCTTATATAAAACACCGGTTTCTGTTTGCATTCTTCCTCGATGAACAGTACGGCGCTGAATGCTACTTCGGATACTGCTAAATAGGTGTACAGGCGCTCCCCCTCTGCTGGGGAAGCCAAGATAAGGGGTGACTCAAATACAGCTTGAGATCTGTCAGTGCCTTGTCCTGTTCCTCTCCCCAAATGACAGTAAAGCTTTTCTTCAAGCATTGGAAGAAAGGTTTGCATCAGTCGGACATCTTGGAAATGAATCAGCTGAGAGCAGCTATCTTCCCAGCCAGGCGTTGGACCTCCCGAATGGTCGAGGGTTTCTGCACATTTGCGATCGAGGTCAGCTGGGTCGGGTTTGCTTCAATACCCTTCCTGCTCACGATATGCCCTAGGAATTGACCAGAGGACACCCCAAATGCACATTTCTTGGGATTCAGACGCATCCGATATTGCCTCAGAATCTGAAAACATTCGTTTAAGTATCCCAGATGGTCTGAATCTTCTCTGCTCTTTACGACCATGTCGTCTATATAGACCTCCATAGTCTTCCTTAGTAGCTTGTCGAACATTTTATTCATGAACCTTTGGAAGGTTGCCCCCGCGTTCTTCAAGCCAAATGGCATACACCTGTAGCANACGATATGCCCTAGGAATTGACCAGAGGACACCCCAAATGCACATTTCTTGGGATTCAGACGCATCCGATATTGCCTCAGAATCTGAAAACATTCGTTTAAGTATCCCAGATGGTCTGAATCTTCTCTGCTCTTTACGACCATGTCGTCTATATAGACCTCCATAGTCTTCCTTAGTAGCTTGTCGAACATTTTATTCATGAACCTTTGGAAGGTTGCCCCCGCGTTCTTCAAGCCAAATGGCATACACCTGTAGCAATACAGACCACGCTCCATGATAAAAGCCGTGTGGATCTGGTCTTCCGCATATAGGGGAATCTGGTTGTACCCAGAGTAGGCATCCAAAAAGCTCATTCTGTTGAATCCCGCCGTCGCATCTACCATTTGGTCGATTCTTGGCAGGGGAAAGCTATCTTTTGGACAGGCCTTGTTCAGGTTGGTGAAGTCTATGCAAATATGGTCATCGCCGTTTTTCTTTTTTACCACTACCGGGTTGGAGACCTAACGTGGGTACATGCATTCCCTGATCAGACCGTTCTCCAGCAGCTTCTCTACCTTCTTGTTCATTGCCCTGTTTTTCTCTGGTGCGAACCTTCGGGGATTTTGCCTGACTGAAGGGAAGTTGGGATCTATATTCAGCCGGTGGCAGGTGTGTGCGGGGTCTATCTCGGGCATGTCGTCGTGGGACCATGCGAAGACGTCCTCATTCCGCTTCAGGAATCCCAACATTTCGTTCCTTTGCTCCTCAGGTAATAAGGCCCCGATTAGAACCACCCTTGCCAGCTCTGCCTCTTTCAAAGGGACTGCTACCAGCTCCTCGATCATGGATTCCGAATCGTCAGACTCCTCTTCGATTCGCCTCATGTACGCTGGTAGGCGGTCCTTTAATTGCTATTCGTCCTCAGTCGCGGCGCTTGCATTCGCCTCGGCTGCCCTCAGGGCGATTGAAAAGCACTTCCTTGCGGAGGCATGGTCTCCTTTGATGACTATCATATAAGTACTGTCCTTTGATAGACATCTTAAGACCTGGTGGAGGGTGGAAGCGACCTCATGCATGGCGTGGATCCATCCCCTTCCCATGACGACATTGAAGGAGGATTGGCAGTCAATGACGATGAAGTCCACGTCTAAACATCTCTCAGCAGCGCAGACGTTCAGGGTCATGACACCCAAGGGGCAGACCTTAGTGTTGTCAAAAGCAAACAGTGGTTGACAGGTTGGCCTGAGTGCGCTTCGATCCAAGCCCATATTTTCAAATGTGCTAAGGAATAGGATAACGACGTTGCTTCCACCGTCAACCAGAACTCTTCCGACTAATACGGAGCCGATCTGTAGTTTAATTACCAAGGGGTCGTCGTGAGGCAGGTGCACCGTAGTTAAATCTTGTTGGGTGAAAATGATGGGGGCTGCAGAGGTGCGACTCTCTCCCGACATCAAATGGTTGACAGAATGGCCCATTCCCCTCAGGTGCTTCACTCCTCTTTCAGCTCTTTTGAGGCTTTTTTCCTTCTCCTCCTACTCCTGAGTCGGCTCTGGCCTGCCCACGATGGTCGGCACTATCCTCAAGGTCTGCTCTCCTGAGCCAGAGGCTTGGGTCTGCTTCTCTTTTTTAGGCCTGGTGACGTCTTCCAGCGGCTGGGTTCCACCGATTTTCACATACTGTTTCAAGCTGCTGGCGTGGATCGCCATCATGTCCTGTGCGTAGAGGTTGCGACAGTGGACGGTGTCGTGCCCGAAGTCTTTGTGAAACTGGCAATACCTGTTCCTGTTCTTTATATGCTCAGGGATGCCAGATTTGGGCGGGTCTTTGAAAATGTCCATGTCCTTGCTTTGGAGGTAGATTACGTCGATTGGCATGTTGAGCTCATACTTCAGTAGAGGGTCGCGGGACGTCTTCCTCCTCTTGCCATCTTCTTGACTGCTTCGAATAGGGGCTTCTTGTTTCGGAGTCGCCCCTTGGTCCGGCAAGGGCTTCTTCACCCCTTGCAGGGCCGGGGCTTGTGCCGGCGTCGTTGTTATCGCGGCGAAGGTCTTGGGAGCCTTCTGGTGGCTTTCCAGCACCCTGAATACCCTTTCTGACTTCGCCTGGACGTCTCGAGGAAACATGACAGGTAGTCTCGTGGGGACTCATCTGCGGCCTGCTCCAACCGGTTAAGGTCTCGCATGGTTTTTTGCTGTCTTTGGACACCCGCGTACTGCTTTAGGAAAAGTTTGCAGAAATCTTCGAACCCATTTATAGATTTCTCCGGGAGCTATCTGAACCATAACAGGACTGGTCCCACCAGAGTCGTAGAGAAGACTTTACAGGTCACGGCCTTGTCCCTGGTTTCTAAGGTCATCTTCTATTGGAAGTGGTATATGTGATTTAAGGGGTCAGTTTTCCCCTCGAACGGCTTGAAGGTCGGGGTCGTGAAGTCCCTCAGCCTGGGATCCATCTGGATCCAGTCGGCGAAGGCCGTCCGGTTGATCCCTCGCACCGTTTGCTCTGCCAGATCGTCGGGGGTCTGGCTGTGATGGGCCCCGAGTCTCTTACCCAACTCCGCCATCATCTCTTGCTTCCAGTCGGGAGACGTACCTCCTGGGCTTCCATGGGATCTTCCACCTATCGCCTCCCTGGCCTGGAGAGGTCTCGACTAGTTTTGCCGCACCCCCTTCATCCGTGATCCGGATGGGGCGGGAACTTCTCCTTGCAGTTGGCTTCCAAATTCTTGTTGGACTTCTTCATCAAAATCTTCTCTCCGCTGGCTTCTGTCTTCACTCACCAACGGCCTTTCGAGGCGGGTGTTATCTCTGCGTACCTCTGCGACTTCGTCCCTTAAACTCAGTTCGGCCTCATGGGCCATCTCTGCCTTCCGGTTCACTTCCGTCAGGGCGGCGAGCATCTGATCCAGCTTCTGCTGTAGGTCTGGTCGTGCCTCTCGGGAGCTCCTTTCGACGTCGGGACGTGTGCTCCTGGTTGTCATCCTCGAGGGTGCCATCCAACGTTGTATGACCTTTTGTTCGTGGAGAGCGCGATCGTGAGTTTCCCACTCTTTTTCTCACGCTCAACCGTTGTTTCCCACAAACAGCACCAAACTAACGGAGCGGTTTCTCACCAGCCATCCACATATCTCTGAACCGCTGATGCTGTACTCTCCAACAGTCCACGTGCCCTCGCTATCCCAGAAGTGCCCTGAACTCTAGGCATGGTCGGAGAGGCGGGGGTGGCCACCTGCAAAGACTCTCCGATGCTTAAGTCAGTGGCCTATCTTTGATTCAGGGTAGCAAGGAATTAATTCTATATGAGTATATGTTTGTTTCTTGCTCATAAGCTTTTTTCATACACTTCTTTCTTGTAAGCGTACATGCCCCTCTCGGGAACGCATAGCTCATATATATGTAGTCCTGAGATTATGAACCACTCGGATCTCAATCTCAGGACTGAGTACCTTTTTCCTCAAAATGTTTCCCAGAGGTCACGGGCCGAGATTACCGTGATCACCTCGGTATCGCTGTAGCCTGGTTTCCACCGCCTCCTATGGCTTGAATCTGTCAGGGGTGAGATTTGGTCAAATCGCCGTTCTGTCAGGACGGCTTGCTCCCCTGCGCACGCCTACCCAAGATCGTATTAAATGCTCTGTCTGGGTCTGGAGTTGTAAGTTGTTTTCCATCGTATTTTGGTGGAAGACCCTTGGGACTGCCAACCCCCCCCAGCTGTCGAGGTAAGGGTCAGACTGGGCCAAGTCTATCCAGGGTCTGTGATAGGCTCGGCCCTAACCTCGGACGGCCCAACGGCCAATTGTGAAATCACGTGTGATCGCGTGGCCTTTAATTAATCACTCTCGACACATGTCGGACGGTGAATCCTGTTTGTGACCTGTTCTGCCACTTAATCGTCTACGTGATACATGATTTGAGAACGGATCCCACAGTTATGTCAGATTCTTAAAGTTAAATTGATACAACAAATACGATACACTAACGTGTTAGGAGAAATAAATTACCACATATACACATTTGAGCCTAAGAAGCATATATTAATGGATCATATTGGGCCAATTATTTAGGACTTATTGATAAGTGTGGTTGTAAGCTTAATTATAGTTATAGGTTTAACATAATTAGTAATCATGCAAGCTTTAAGCTTGGGAGACTCTAGTGTCAAGAAATATATATATATATATATATATATATATATACCGATAAGTGGGATGCCATTTTTTAATGGTAAAGATCCAAAAACGAACCTTCAATGAACGCAAAGGGCCGAATTAACCTTCGTCCTTTCTCTGTCAACGTTTATTCCAATGGCTTAAAAGTAAACTATTGAAAAAAACGTGTCCAAAATATAACCTCGGCGTGAAGCTCAATGAGCTCCGCGGAAGACAGTTAGGTGAGATTGGTTTTTCGGGTTTTATTTTATTTTTATTTAATAGGAGATAAAAGAAAATAGACAAAAATAAAGTTTAGAAAAAAAAAAAAAAAAAGAGAAGGGTGCGATCAGGTGTGGCCGTGCGGATCTAATCGGACAGTGTACTCGGAGTCGGAGACAGAGAGAGAGAGAGAGAGCTGTTATTGGCATATACAGATGGAACCCGAGCGAGGCAGATGACACGCAACGGTCACTTGGTTCTCTCACCCATAAAGTACTCATCCTACGTCGTCGTTTTGTGTTCTGACGAAGCAGGAATTTTTATTTTCACTTTATTTTTATATATATTTTTTATTTAAAAAAAGAAAAACCGAAATCGGAAGAAGGCCACGTATTTCGTGTGCCTGTTTTCTTGGGTTTTTTTTTCCCCCCCCCCCCTTCTTTCTTGCTTGCTTGCTTTTGCCTCTTTTTTCTGATCCGATCAACAAAACCCTAGATTCCTTTTCCCCCAATTCCCTTCCGATTCAGAGAGAGAAGGGTTTGAGTGAAAGAATTGTTGATTCAATCTGGAGCATAGAGAGCGATCGAAATCGAATGATCATTCTGGAGTTTTAGAGAGGGAGAATTTTGGTCAGAGGATGCAGGGACGGAGTCCCCCGAAGCATAGGCACGATGGGACTTCGCCGCTGCCACTTGGGATGGATTGGAGTCCTCCTCCGAGAAAATGGGTTAATTCTCTTTTGACTCTTCACTCTTTTTATTTATTTATTTACTTTTCTCTTTGGTTAATTTATCACTTGGGTTTTACTGGCCAATGAGTCTAATTACTCAATAGAGCTCTCTGTAGTGGTGTATGATCGATCTTCTTATTTGTGATCAATTTTGTTGCAATTTTAGTTATATACTCACATGTTCTACTTGTTATGTTGATTACTCATTCACTCCTGTTTACCAATTTCTGTTTCTTGTGATGTTGATTTTGCTCATGTTGATAGTTTGAATAGTACTTCACACCCTTGGTTAATGCGGCATCTTGGTTGCCACAATGATATAGTTTTTTCGGCAACACAATTTGTAAAACCATGCTCCTTACCGATTATTGTTGGCACAGAAAAATTGGTAAAATAATTTGGTACCAGGGTTTTTTCCGTTTTGATCAAAAGGGTTATAATGGCAGAGGGTGGCATAGATAATTCCGACTGGCTTTGCCTTGATCTCAGAACTTCTTGCGTGGGGCCGAGTGGGCTTAGCACCAGACCAAGCTCTTAGCGGTATTTGGTACCTAAGTTAGTACTCTATGATCGAAGAGAGTGACGAAATTCATGGAAGCTAAAAAAGGGCTGAAGAAATCTCTATTAAGAATAGATTGTAACTCTACGAGCAGATGATATTTGTCACAACTTATAACTTATCTACTAAATTTCCGTCGCAAGTGACGGACTGACAGTGCAAGCTGATTTGTCATTTAGGTACACATCTTAGTCTACCAATTCAAATTGACACGTTGACCGTCACGTCACTAGATTGCTTAAATATGCTATAGGAATCATTGCATCAAATATTAATTTGAGGCAAATATATAAACCGCCGTGAGGTCTAGAGCGCACGAATATGTTGACAAACACTTTCAGATAATATTATAACGAATGGTAAAGGCTTTTAAGCAATTTAAGTTTTCATTTGAATCCTTTATGTTGATCTTTGTGGGATCATTTAATGCCACTTATGCAATGCCGGGGATATTCTTTGTTTTCTGGGTAGACTTACACTTTCTTTAATTGCTTTATAATTTGAGCAAATGTATTCAAACCTAGTTATATATAAACGACTGTTGGTTAATACTAGTGGCAATTTTGGGATAGCAGGGGGCCCATCTGTATTATACATTGTTGAGTTTCAAAAATTTAAAACTAGCCATTAGGTGGTGGTTTTTACATTCTAGTAATGCCATTGCTTGAATTATTGGATTACTTCTTGAGTTTTATATTAAAGGGAATTATCTTTTTATGTTTTTGTATTTTTAGTGTTTGACTTTGATTTTATTTCTTATCCATACGTCCACATTCTCTCTGCAGAATGGTCGAGACACAGTTTGGCCACATGATTCTCGCACAGGCTGGAGTTACTGTGTCACTATACCTTCCTGGGTTGTCCTTCCAAAATCAAGAGATTCAGATCCTGTAGTGGTATTCAAATTTGAATGACTCTCCAGTGTTTATCTATACCAATTACCAGGGGTTAGATGATGTTTAATGTTATCTTTTGGGAATTGATTTGATCAGCTTGTGAATCGATTTGCAACATAGCGTAAACAGGGTGTTGCTATAATTCTTATTGCTTGGAGGAAAAAAATTACTTTTGTTTTCTCGTCACCATTGCTAATCTGCTTATGATTATTTTCTGAAGCTGTAATGAAAGATTGATCTTTCAATTGATTGATGGTTCCCAATGTTGATCACTAAATCTGAGTTGATATTGGAATATAGTCGGCTTTCTGTGTTTTCCAAAAATTGGATTGATAATAGAGTAAACATCATATATATACATTGAAGTTTATTCCATTTAACATTGTATGGTCATTCATTTGTCTTGGGCAAAGGAAATCTCATGATTTAGTTACTTTAAAAGGTTTCTGTTCTTATACAATCACACAGGAAAGAATTCTAACAATTTTATAAGGTCAGTGTGTATAATATATGAAATTTGGTTATATCAATCGCATTTTTGTTTCTAACATCACTATTATCTGATTTATCGTCTTGGATTTGTGTTAATACTATTTGGCATTATTGATTTGTAATATGTTGCTCCTTGCTAGTTTTATTAGAGTATGTTGTACGTGATCCTCGCTTATTGGAATTTAATACATGTTGCTAACTTCTTTCAAACATGTAGTTAGGTTTGGTAGAATAAGCACCAACAGCTATTTAAACTAAAGCCAACTTATCAATTTTTTAAGTAGCCTTCGTCAAGCTTTTGCCTTTCTTTTTTAACAATTTCAAGGGACAGTTCTACAGGGTTCATGTTGGTGTTCAATCAACAAAAGGGAGTACTACAAGCCGTGGAGTTCTGCGAAGATTCAATGATTTCTTGAAGTTCTTCGCTGATGTAAGTTTGCTCTCTTTCTTCCTTTTCATTAGTTAATAGGTAATTTATGTAACTGGTTTCCAAATTGAGTCATTGACCAGGTTGACTTAATTTTTTTCTTGAGTTTATATGAGGAAATCCTTATTGGTTTTTTCTTTTAACTTGCTCTTATAGTGATTTTTTTAAAAAAAATCTTTTGGCAGCTTAAAAAGGTGTTTCCCAAGAAAAATCTCCCATCGCCCCCACCCAAGGGACTGCTGCGAATGAAAAGCCGGGCTTTGTTGGAAGAGGTAGGTAATGTTTTTTTTACTTTTTCAAGCATTAGGTGTAATGTAGAGTTTGTTCATTGTATTATTTAGACGTATTTGGTAGTAATTCCTCATTTGTAGTTCATCTCTTAATTTGTAACGAATAACAAGTAATATAGATGCGAAAAAGAGCATCGTTCCACAGAGAAATGTGACTTATAATTGTTAACTACTAACCAAGCACAGTTTTCAATTTATCCAAACAAAATATAGAAAACTGACTAGAATAACTCGAAAATTAATAAGCAATACAATAAGCAACAAAAATAAGAAGTACATGCAAGCACTAAACTCAACAACCAAATTGTCTAATTGAGAACAATCAAAAAATGGGACGTAGGATTACAATCTATCCTCTAACTCCTTTGATTACCTAATTCCCATCTTAAATTAACTAATCCACTAGGGTTGTCATCCTAAACATTAATATATCCAAGAAGCCTTTTCCAAGTGCATATTGGAACTACCTAAATAGGATAACACATTACCTCTAACATGATTAAAATGGTTGCACAAGTCACATAAGTATATTCCTATCCTATGCAAACTTACCCCAAATTAGATAATCATATGTTGTTTTACCTAAGTCCAAATCTCTACTCCTTTTTCCAAGTTCATAGAAATTTCACTCAACAATCTATTTAGTGACCAGGTAAATAGAAGCAATAGGCATAAGATAAAATAAACAACTCGAGAATGGATTTTATTAATAAGAAGCAATAAATTATCACCTTGGTGCCAATCAAATAAGATTGAAACTTGTCAAAAGCAAACACCATTGCAAGTGACTCCTTTTGAGCTGTGTTGTAATTCAATTGGTTATATTGAGGGTTTTGCTTGCATAATAGATAGCATGAAACATCCTTTCCTTCCTCTATCTCAAAACTGCTTCCACAGTATAATCACTCGCATCACACATCAATACAAACAGCATAAATCAATCTGGAGCCACAATCACAGGTGCAGCCACAAGTTTCCTTTTCAAAGTCTTAAAAGCCACCAAACAATAGTCATCAAAGTTGAATACCTCATCCTTCTCTACCAGTATACACAATGGCTTGGCAATTTGAGAGAAGTCCTCAATGAACCTCTGATAAAATCTTGCATGGCCAAGAAAACTACGAATTTTTTTACGTTGGTTGGCGAAGGAAGCATCTCAGTGGTCTCAACCTCTGTTTTGTGAACCTCAATGTCCTTACTATAAATTCGATGACCAAGAACAACCCACTCTTAGACCGTGAAATGGCACTTCTCCCAATTCAAAACCATGTTAGTGTCTTCACACTAGTTTAACACACAAGAAAAGTTATGCAGACATAGATCAAATGAATCACTAAATACAAACAAGTCATCCATAAATACCTCCAGAAACTGCTCTACCATATCAGTGAAAATAGTCATCATGCATCTCTGGAAAGTAGCTGGGGTATTGCACAACCCAAAGGACATTCTTCTAAATGCGAATGTACTGTAAGGACAAGTGAATGTAGTCGACTCTTGGTATTCCGAAGCAATAACAATCTGATTGTAACCGACGTAGCCATCCAAGAAACGATAAAACTTGTGTCTGGCCAATTTGTCAAGTAGTTGATCAATGAATGGCAATGGAATATGATCCTTGCGGGAAATTCGAGAGTTCTAGAGGTCTTAGGCAAGGTGACCCTCTTTTGCCTTTTCTCTTTACCTTCGTTGCGGATGGTTTAAGTAGACTTATAAAAAAGGCCGTGGAGGAAAAACTAGTGCAGGGCTTCAAGGTGGGTAGAGAGGAAACTCAAGTTTCTCATCTTCAGTTTGCGGACGATACCTTATTTTTCCTAGCACCGGAAGATAACTCTTTGTCCAATATGTGCAACTTATTAAATGTGTTCAACCTTGTCTCTGGGCTCAGTATTAATATGGCAAAGAGTCACCTTCTAGGAATCAACATGGAAGAAGACGTAATTACTCTAAAAGTAGGTGAGGCGGGTTGCAGCGGAGGACAATGGCCAATGACATATCTAGGATTGCCACTCGGTGGGAATCCTTCATCGTCCTTGTTCTGGGAACCGGTGGTTAGGAGGGTGGCTAAAAGATAAGATGGATGGAAGAGGGCTTTCTCTAGGGGAGGCAGATTAATGCTTATTGAATCAATTCTCTTAGCTCTTCCTAAATATTTTTTCTCCCTATTTCATATTCCCACGAAAGTTGCTAGTGAAGTTGAAAAGATTATGAGAAACTTCCTTTGGAATGGCAGTGATGGGAAAAAGTTGAATCATTTGGTAGCTTGGGAGGAGGTTGAGTAGCCTAAGTCCAAGGGAGGTCTGGGAATTGAGAACTTGATTCGGAGGAACAAAGCTTTGTTAAATAAATGGTTGTGGAGGTTCCCTCTAGAAAAAAACAAATTGTGGTATAAAGTTATTAAGAGTAAATATGGTATTATCCCTAATAATTGGGACTCTGGAGCCGTGCGAAGAACCAATTTTCGAAGCCCATGGAATTCATTTCTATTCAATACATCGACTTTTTAGAACTTGTGCAATTCAAGGTGAGCAATGGTGATAACAGCAGATTTTGGGAGGATGTCTGGTTGGGGGAAAAAAATTTTGCTTCTAGCTTTTCGAATATCTATCGCATCTATAGGCTACATGGCAGCAGAGTATCTGATTTTTGGGAGGGCCAGGGTGGTACTTCTTTAAATAGTGAAGGCTGGAACTTGCATTTCCACAAGAATATTAATGACAGAGATTTGAATGAATGTATGCAGCTGATTGAGTGCCTGAATAACACTACTTTGTGCCCAACCTTAGAAGATAGAAGGGTTTGGATACCAGACTCTAACAAAGGCTTCTCTATCAAGTCGTGCTTCCTCAACATTAAGAATTCTGGCGACACCCCAAACTTTGGGCCATACAATATGGTGTGGAAATCTTCAGTTCCCTCGAAAGTTAAATTCTTTGGGTGGTTGGTCTCGAAAAGGAAATTGAACAACTATAATATGTTGCAAAGAAGAAGCTTCAAGCCTTATCTCTTTCCTGGTGTGTATTGTGCGAAGCTAACGGAGAAGATATTAACCATTTGTTTATTCATTGTGAATAAGTTTCCAAACTCTAGTGGAGGCTATTGGAAGTCTTTAAAACGAAATGGGTTCTCCCCCGTACTTGGTCGGACTTGCTCATGGATCGGAGGGGAGTAGGAGGCGGTAAAAGAAAGAGTTCCCTTTGGAATGTCTTCGTCTTAGCACTTCTGTGGGGGGATTTGGTCTGAAAGAAACCAACGAATTTTTGTAGTTGTTTCCTTTACAGAGGGAGAGTTATGGGATAAAATTACGGTTTAGGGGGCTATTTGGCTTAAGAATGCTAAAGAGTTTAAAAATGTCAATCTCTTTGATTTGTTGAGAATTGGGGATTGGTTAGATTAGTTAGGGTTTTCCCTCTTGATTTCAGTCTTACAGGTCTAGTGCCTGTTAGTTGTGTTTGTTTCTTTGGGGACCCCTAGTCCCGTCCTTGTACTCCTTTTCTTTTTTTAATATGTATTTTTCTCGTGTTTTATAAAAAAAAATGGTTGCACACAATACATAGTTATATCCTATCATATACAAACTTACCCAAAATTAGATTTATGTTGTTTTACCTAAGTCCAAATCTGTACTCCCGTTTCTAAGTTCATAGAAATTTCACTCAACAGTTTATTTAGTGACCTAATAAATAGAAGCAATAGGCATAAGGTAAAACAAACAACTCAACAATTGATTTCATTAATAAAAGAGTATAAATAAGCAATAGATTACATTAAAGGTTCAATTGTAACCATTGGCTTATGGGTTTAGCTCATATTCAAATCAAACAATCCCAAGCACAAACAATAACAAGGGTTCATCATCTCAAATTACAAAAATTAAAAAGTAAGAGGAGAAAAATGAAATAAAAACTCTAATTAAGCTCAATATCCAACTCAAGCCTTCTTGATTCTTGATGTTTCATCCTTGAAAATGGTTTCCAATGGACTCTTGGTTGCTAGGGTTTCGTCCTCCTCTCAAAATGGTGAAGCAATAGCCTAAAAACCATCTTTGGATTGCGTGCCATGTGTATAAGTCGTTAAAAGCCTAGGCATTAGCGTTGCAGTACCAAAACGAAGAAGATAAAGAGGCAAGGGGTTGGCGTCGTTCTGTAGTGGTGCCGCAGTGCTAGCTCTTGGAAAGAATGCCCCTATTTCAGGGCATTTTGGCGGCACGGCTGGTACTCTATTGCGATGCGGGCCCAACTTCTCAACTAATTGTCCCCCTTTTGGCTTCGTTTTAGCTCCAAATCACAATCCACTTAACACAATAGCTATGTATCTTCAAATAGCACAAAAACGCCACAAAACGCAACAAATTCCCAGTCGAACAATTCTTAAACTTGAAGATATAGAAAAGATGACTGTAACTTATCAAACATGTTGATATTTATTTTATGTCTAAATACAATTATGGACATCTAGTTGCGCTGAGTAAGATGCTTTTTTCGCAGTTATCGCCTCTCTTTTTGAATATAACTGAAACATGTCATGATGAAAGCTTGGAGTTGCAATCTTTAGTAATGCACATGCACGTACACGTGCATGTATACACATTCACATGCATGACTAATATTACTATGTTTTTTTTTTCATTGACTAATGTTTAAATACTTTGTTTTGCTACAGAGAAGGTGCTCCTTAGAGGAGTGGATGACGAAGCTGCTGTCTGATATCGATATATCAAGAAGCGTTGTTGTGGCATCCTTTCTTGAACTTGAAGCCGCTGCCAGATCATGTATGTGACTTTTTATTGTGTGAAGTGCCCTGTTATACAATTTTTCTTTTCCTTCCCACATTGTTTAATTAAGTGAAATTAGTCGATCTAGATTTTAGTTTTTTCAATAAGATTACGGATGTCTTGATATATATTCTTCTATTCATATTTCTCAGCATTCCAAGATGTACATCCGCAGACTTCTGAAGCTAATTCTCAACAGTTGCCTACCCAGTCAAGCTTACCTACCATTGTTGGTTGTTCATCCATCACATCAGAATATGGAAGTGATACTGCTTATGAGGTATCTGAGCTGGGAACTCCTAAGCTTGGAAGAGATGACAATAATGACATGGGTATGGAGGATCTGACGTTGGACGAGGATTTGACAAGTCCAATAGAAAATCTTGTGAAGTATAGCATGTCTAATATTGATGAAGGGCTGTTTATGGGACAAACCATATTAGAGCAGTTGGAAGGCCTTCCTCGGAATAAAGTGCATGCCAGACATTTCAACAATGTTGTTGGGAAGGATGTATATAATGGAAATGTTTCTAAATCTTCATTTTTATCTAGTAACGGAATGGATCTTTTCTCTGAGCAAGAGATTAATAAAGTAATTGCTCATGCCCGCAAGCTATCGAATGAAAGTGTGGGAAGTGATGCAAGTTCTCTTAGAGGTAGTGAAATGTCCATCTCTGGGGTTCCGAATTCTTCTGGTGAAGGTTCTCTTGACCTTCTTGGAGCTGCTGAGGTTTCAAGCAGCGCGGAAATTCTTGGCAATTTGGAGTTGCATACTTCAAGTCGTGCTCGGTTAGTTCTTCCATTAGATCAGCGCCAGAAAATGAACAGGCTTCTCCTGACTATGCAGCGAAGGCTGATCACAGCAAAAACTGATATGGAGGATCTTATAGCAAGATTAAATCAAGAAATAGCCGTGAAAGATTACCTTGAAACAAAGGTAGTTTCAGATTTGTGGTTAATGATGTTGCATAAATTGTCTTAGGAAATTGTATATTTTCAGTTTTGAGGTTTTCACATTCCTGATAATGACAATAATAGATAATAAGTCTGCATTTTGCTTCTTTCATTGAGTTTGTCCATATTTTAGTTGGAACTAGTACCAAGCTACCATGTGATTCCCAGAGCCAAAAAATGCTACCATGTGATTTCTTTTTTTCATTGAAATGTGTGGATGATTGATGGTGTATTTAATTCTAATGTTTTCGTGGACAATTAGATGATAGCTTGCTACATTCATGAGGTTCTACATATGAACAGAACGTTGCGGTTATGCCATTCTGCTGACAGATTGTCTAATCTCAGATACTGCTGATGGATGTCGTGATTCTGTAACACAATTGATGGACTTGTGCAGGTTAAGGATTTGGAAGTGGAACTTGAAACTGCTCAACAGAAAAGTAAAGAAAACCTGCAGCAAGCAATATTGGTTGAAAGAGAAAGGTTTACCCAAATGCAGTGGGATATGGAGGAACTTCGGCAGAAATCCTTAGAAATGGTGTTAAAATTGAATTTGCAGTCGCAGAAGGTTCTTCAGCACCTTTCCTGTTTATCTTGAATTATCTTCTTTCAGTTAATCATCTTAAAGGTTTGATATATTCATACATGAAACAATATCAGGATGAGAAATTATGTGCCGAGTCCACAAAAAGTTCAACCGATCAGGACAAAGACATTTTGCTGCAGGAGTTGGATTCTTCTAAAGAGCAGCTCGAGATTTTGTCGAAGCGATATGAAGAGTTAGAAGCAAAATCTAAAGCTGACCGCAAAGTGCTTGTTAAAGAAGTCAAATCTCTTCGAAGTTCACAAGCAGAATTGGATCATGAGCTCAGTAAATCACTCAAGGAAAAGTCTGAAGCTGAGGTAGTTTATTATTCTGCTCGATTATATTTCCTATTCAAGTTTATTACTGCATAATGCCTCTTGCTTTTTACGTTTGCCATCTGTTGTAAGTAGTTCTGCTTTCTTTCTTGCATGTTGTTGGTTTTTTAGATTTTATTTTTCTTAATGGCTGTGTCGTACAAATGAACTGAGTATACTTATGGGAAGAGAAGAAAGAAGGCCTGCAACACTTATTTTGGTCTTGGGTGTTTTCTTTTGTCCAGCAACTTCTTAAAGAGGAAAGACTAAAGAGCAAGCAGGCCGAAAATGCTAGGAAAAAGCTTCTAAATAAATGCAGGAGTCTTCAAAGTCAACTTCCTGAGTACAATCTGAATTCTCCTTTGGAAGATGATGTTAGTTTATGTCCTTCATCGCTAGCAGAGGCTTCAGATTTCTTGACATCAGATGACCAAGTTAACTCTCTGCTTACAGAGGTATATTTTGGAAACCCCCTTTTGCTTAGCACTTCAATTTTGGGTCTCTTACACTATGTTTCCTGGACACGTTTACAATGAATAAAGGGGTCTCCAATTTGAGAAGACAGAAAGATCACATGGTCGGATTCTTATGAGTTGTGGAAAATTGTAAAACCACCAATGATAAACAATAATGCATGCACCTAGTGTAAAATTTCGGACACTTTTGGAAAAGTTATTATCCTCTAAAATTGAATTATGTTTGTCTTGAACTAATGAAGCATGAAAATATCATGCGGCTGTGAGGTTTAGGTTCGATGTGGATTAAACATGATTTCTTGTTGATTCCAAAATCCATGCATTTTAATTAAGGTCTGAATTCCACGCATAAAATTAGTTCCTCGTCTGTTTCTGTTCTTGTAATTGTGATTGAGGCAGTATTTTTTTTGCGTTGGTGATTCATTTCTCCTGCCTATGATTGCTTGTTTCTATTTGTTGTACCTTTTCTGACATTTTTTTTCCGAAATTAATCAGGCCGAACTGTTGAGCAAAGAAAACGAAGATTCTGCTTCTCATCTTGATGATGATCATGAAATGATCAGCAATGCAACGACAACAGATGATGAATTGAGGAAGACATTAGCAAACCTCTTCATTGATAATGTTAAATTAAGAAAACAGCTGAACTCTGTTGTACATCGTACTCTCAAAATGGACATGTTCAATAGAGATGAGGAAGGCCTCCGGGAGAATTGTCTTAGATGAATGAAACAGGGATGAACATGATTTTCAAGCATGATCAGGTCCGTGTGTTTCCGTAACTGGTATGATCGATAATCATCTTCTGTTTTTCTTTCATTAAAAAAAAAAAAAGATCGTTTTGGTTCATATAGTTGACTATCTTAAAAAACAGCTCACGGTTACCTTTTAGTTGATACAGATATACAAAATCTTCAGGGAATCTGCTCTTTTACAACCACCTTGTATTTACTCTTTATTAACATCAATAGTGAATAATGGGGAGAGAAAAGAGGAAATTGTTGTAAAATTGAATTGAGGTTTGCTCGTTAACTTGTCTATGATTTTGCCCCTTCTTTTTTTTTTTTTTGGATCTCCAGAGTATTGATTGCTTTTTCAGAATTCGACACTGCACTCGGGCTCGATTGTGTTGCCGGAAAAAAAAAAATTGAGAGTATTAGAGTATAGAACTTCGTAACTGTTGATCTCATCCAATGAAGATGTGGTCTAACCTGCGGAATATGTAGTGACCTTTTTCTTTTTCTTTTTTTTTTTTTTCACTCCGAGTGTGGATGGAAAGTGGAACCCAGATTTGTAGGAAGGATAATTTTTTTGATTCTTTTTAGGAGAAAGATGGGGATAAATTTAATTTAACTATAGGGTGTTTAGAATGTCCACAAATATTTATTCAAAAAAAGAAAGAAGAATTTCCACAAATATATTGAGAAAGATTAGAAAAAGAATTCTACTTAGCTGAATGTGTTTTTTCCCCCCTTCTTTACCTAGGTTTGTTTCTTTTTTTTTTTTTTTTTTTTTCAGGTGCTGGCAAAATCCAAGTTTGCAAATGCCGTAAAAAATAAACATCAGGGGAAAGTAAATATAATCAATTATGAGTTCATACTTTTTCGCACAAAATAATCAGTTATTTTCGAGAACTCTCAATTCAAAGATCTAAATTTTCATTATTTTTTTGCCTTCAAACTCTCTCCTATCAACACAATTCCATTTCGATATATTTAATTAAGGTTATAAGGTTATCCGTAAAATTATGAATTTACTCTTGTAAACAATGGAAGACTCGGTCAAATCAATGTAAACTAAAATCTCTGCTACAAAACAAGATAAGCGTCACTTAATATTTATACTAGCCTACTTAAATGGATAAAATATTACCTTGTTTGATCAGTGTCTGGTGTTCGCATTCTCTGGTCTCCGTTTTTTTTTTTTTTTTGTTTTCTAATGTAGAAAGAAAGGTAAAAATTTAAAGGTTTTGATTGTAAAGTTTCCAAAATACAAGGCCTTTGGAGCCTAAAAAGTGCTCTAACGATGGCTAACTTTTAGAGAGGAGTACTCCTCGGTTTCTTTTTTTGACATATAAACAGTGAAACACGGAACTAAAAAAGAGAAGATTTGGCACTCTTTTTTAGAAGATTTCTTCACAGCCCCTGAATTCGCTGTCCCACCACATTTGTTGGAGTGTTTATATGTGCTTCCTAGTTCAATGATCTATTCCATTTAATCGTGTCTCGTTATTTAAATTAGAAGTCTGGACATTAGCAACGTAAGTACACATGAATATTTGCCAAAATGGAAACGCTATTTCATTTCTACGAATAAACCAATCTCTACGAATAACATTCTTCAAAACTGTCCATGGTACATAATAATAATAATAGCCTACTAACATAGAGACCCAATAGAAAGACAGATACATTAAATGAGCCTTGTGAGGCAGAAACTCGGTAACCCATACCTAGAAGCAAATAATGGCTTTTGCTCAAGCATCATTTTTTTTTCGGTTCTTCCTAGTCAGCCCAAGCAGCATCAAACTCAAATATATCTGCAGAAATAAACAACACAAAAATAACATTGAGAAACATAATGTGCTTTTGGAATAGGCCTAGGAAATGTAGCGAAGAATCAAACAATTAAGATACTGGTTTTAAAGATGCGCAAAGGTCTTTCCCACATGCATCTCATGATGACCTATGCACATAATTTAGTTCATAAAAAACATAAGGCCAATTAAGTGTACCTCAACAACAATTATCCATTTGGCGTGGCTCCACAAGGATGTAAAGTGGCTTTCCATTGAGCCTGCGCTGTCCCTGAAAGGTAAAGCAAGTGTCAAAGAAAGTTCAACTGCAGTGCGATGAAAGAGTAAAACAGATAATTAAGACTCTACATAAATGCAAACGATTCACAAAACACACAACTTCCTCCTTTATAAACAATTCATTCTTTCCTCCATTATATCCTTCATTTTTTTTTTTACGTATTTTATCTGTTAATTTGTTAAAACCTAGAAGCAATATTTCAAGTTCTGCACATCTTCTGTTTCTTTCAATATAGGCATCCTTATTTTTTTTTTCCATCTTGAAAAAAAGATAAGACTTTCATTCTATGCTCAATGCTTAAAGAACAGGACTTTCTTCAATTTGGTAAGGAATCAATTAATAAAAAATCGAATTTTGTCCGCTGTCAGGTTAATTTGAAGCAGGTACTAAAGAAAATTTAACTTGTCCTTTATATCAAATAACTGAAAGAGACTTGCACCACTTCCAATTAATTACCAAGTTTTGACTATAAACTCAACAAAACAAATAGTGAATAATTGCAACCATAGAAGCTTACTAAACAATGACATAGGTACCCTGCACAACATGTAATAGGTGGTCCATGAAAATGAAAAAAAAAAAAACCTTTGTTGAAGTCATAACAAACTGTCACGTTCAACCTAGTTGCCAGAGATGAACATCCGTACAAATTTACAAGGGTTTAAATTATACCTTCACCTCACGCAACCCAACAACACACGCACATTCAACCACTTCAGCCCCCACACGTTCTAGGAAAGAAGTATTAGGACACATTAGCTATGGCCTTGCTTAATACTGATAAATCAAAAGACTAAAACAAAGTTGCAATAGGTTTCATGGCCAAGGAAAAGCACTCACCTAGGAGTCGTATTGCAGCTGAGAGTGTTCCACCAGTCGCCACCAGATCATCAATTACCAATGCACGTTCACCGGGCTGTACAGCACCAACATGCATCTCCAGACAGTCGGTTCCATACTCCAGCTCGTATTCTTCTGAAATAACTTTACCTACACACACAACAAGTTAAATCAAGCACAATTAATGATGCCCCCCAATGCACAAATTAACAAAGCAATAAAATCGGATAATGACTGAAAATATTATCATGCACAATCCATTTTCTGAAAAAGCGAACTGGAAGAATAGCTACTTGCCGCTCAAGATGCTCAAACTAATCCATTACCACACGTGAAAATTAGCTTTCAAATGTTGAATAACCTCCCCCAAAAACCTTCACAAACTCTCCAATTTCCTCAGCCTAAGCAGCTATTCATGCGAAATTAAATGCAATACATGCAATATAGTTTACTTCCATAGAATTATTAGTTCAGACTGCACAAGTAAATAATAACTTCAGTATTCAAATAGAGTATCAAAGCACATCTTCGGTTTCCCTCCCCATCATGATATACAGGTGTATTTTACCTGGCAACTTTCTAGGTTTACGTAAAGGAACAAACTTGGCACCAATAGCTAAAGCAATTGAAGGACCAAACATGAATCCTCTAGCCTCCACCCCTACAATTATCAAAAACTTCCATATGAGATACATGAAAGACGAACCGAAAAAGAGAACTAACACCACCAAATTCCAAATCCCAGAATCAGGCTACTGTTGAATATCAGCAGGTCTGGTCCCCATTACAATGTAAATAAGAACTCATAACAACTCATAACATAAGATTAAAATAAAAAAAAAAAAGAACTAAATATACCAACTCATAACAAGTCTGGAGAAAGTGGGGACAGTACAGTATCAGATTACATATGCTGATATACCAGATACTGCTCCGAATCCGAAGAAGCGTAAAAATACTCTTCTTTTCTACGATTCAAGTCTGTCAAAATTATTGCATTTTATGAAATGTAGCAACTGCAGAGTTTTGTTTTTTTTTTTTATCCTTCTGAAACCAAAGGCATACTAATTATTTCCATTAACTTAAAAAATAGTGGGAAAAATAAGGCTAATTCGTTGTATTTAAGAAAACCCAAGAAATTTAGGAGAAGAGACTGAAATCAGGTATACATGCAGCTCAATCCAAAAGGTCAAAATTTTCTCTTTCAAAAATCCAAATAAGATATGAGAATAATTAGCACAAGGAAATTTTAAATTTAAAAAAAAAAAAAAAGTACAAAAAAAAAAAAAAAAAAAAAAAAAAAAAAAGAAAAGAAGAAGCAAAATTTAACAAGAAAATGAAAGAGGACCATGATCCCTCATTTTCCCTCATCGATAGTAGAAAAAAGTTCCAAATTTTTCTCTTCGATGGAAAGAAGTGAAAATATAAAATAAAAAGAAAAGAAATTTATGTCTCATAAAATAACATAAACCCACATTTAAAACTAAAAAAATATTACAATATAAACCATTAAAGTACAGGTCAAATTATATTTTTTATTTAAAAATAGAAATGGAGAGGGACAGAGAGAGGTGGTACCGGCAACAACAGAGATATCCATGTCTCTGTAGCGATCAACAAAAATGTCGACGGTATCCTTGAATGCCTTGTGATCCAACAGCAACGTTGTTATATCCTGAAACATTATTCCTGTACCAAAACGAATATAATATACATATATAATACACCACGTGTTGAACCAAAGTTCTCAAGAGATTCCAAGACGGAGAACAACAAATGTACCTCCCCCCCAAAAAAAAAAAAAAAACAACAAGATACTATTACTGTTATTAATAAAATATAAAACAAAAAATAGAGAGAAAGAGAACCTTGTTTTGGAAAGTGGGGGACGACCCTGATGGCTTCAGATATGGCTTGAAGCCTTGGGTCTCCTTTGAGTCCATTCTCAGCGGCAAACATTTTCTCTCACTTTCTCGCTCTGTTTTCTCAGTATTCAAACACACTTTAGAGGACTCGGCTGAGGGTTTTCTTTCTGTTCTTTCTTTTTTTGTTTTTTGTTTTTTTGTTTTTTTGGGGTTTGGGTTTCTTTTGATGGATGAGGTAATATCTTTCTTGGATTGGGTTCTGTTTCAATTTTGGTTTGTCAATTTTTATTTTTTTTTTTTTTACCTCTAAAACTGAGTGAGACTGAGACTGAGACTGAGACTGAGATGAGACGAGAACTCAAAAATACTCTCAAAGCTTTTCTCTCTCTCTCTCTCTCTCTCTCTCTCAACGCTATTCTCAATGTGAGTAATTAAGAGTGGTTTTTGTTTGGTCATTTATTATGGTGGCCATACCGATACATACCACTTTTGAAGATACGTTGGAGATTGGTTCATCATTACGCGGTCCTTTCGCACGTGAAATTCACGCCCCCCGGCATGTCAATCTAGATTCATTCTAGATTAGTTTTGGGGCTTGAGAGAGAGAATCATTATTTCTATACATTACACTTTTATTATTCAACCGGGACAAGAATATTCTTAAAATAAAAAATTATTAATCTAGATACGAGAAATCTTATACAATAATAAAAAAAAAAAACAGCAGCATTATCACTTTTTTTTTTTAAATGGGCTAACTTAATTACAAACTCAAACTCTACAAAATAATGGTATGCCAAAATTATGTTATGTATAGGGAATTTGACATGATAGTAGTATTTTTGACTAAATTATTTTTATTATAATACTTTGAAAAATAATTTTTTTAACAATATCATGATATTTTGTGATACGAGGAGTCATATTACAATTAAAATTATAGTTTTTTTTAGAATCAATTAATGATTACAAATTGTGTAATCCCGTCATAAAATGTTAAAACATTATTAGAAAAATAATTTTCTAGAACACTTCAAAAAAATTCATTTTAGTAGTAAATATTGATAGTTAGGTCCATTTTTCTATCATAAAATGATGTTACAGTGCGAGATAATAAGTTGTAATATACGAAGAAATAAGTATCCCACACATCCCAATTGAAAAAAGGGAATTTGTACAAACAAGTCTGATTTATGGATTTTTTTTTCATTGTTGTGTGTATCTAAGTTGATAAACATAAGATTTTCAATTCAAAAAAAGGTAGTAATTCAATGCTTTCATAACTAATATCAGAGAGCCATCTTGAACATTGATCTAAGACTAAATCATTATCCAATGGTCACAAATCAAACGCATATAGTCTCTTTAAGACTTCGAAGAAATTATATTAGTAGTATACACACTCAAGCTTTTTACCAAGAAGAAAGGACCATACTTTTAGAACCACAACCATACGGGCAATTTGGTCATTAAAAGTAAAGTGACAGCTTCTTATTGGCAGAGAATCAAGCAACATCATATTTTGAAGATTTAAGAGGTGGTCCAATACAATGTGGTCCTCTTCTCGACTTCAACACCCAGAATTTAAAGCCAAATAAATCATATAAATGGGGAACCGCACACTTGGCGTTACGAAAGAGTGAAACGTTTAAATGGACATTGTAATAATGCCACGTTAAAAGTCGATCGCGTGTAATCGTAAGCTCTGTTTTTCTCTTGTAATGTTTTACTCTAATAATTATTTTTGGGCCCATATCCAACGTTAATTTTGACATCCTCTTTCTCTTCAAGGTGAAATTCATTCGGGTCTCTAGCCACGCACGTGACTAACACACTCCACATGTCTTACTTAAAATTAGGTTATAATAATTTTATAAAATATGGCACTATAAATGTAGTGAATGAAAAAGGAAAAAAAAGATTTGTTATTAACACAAATCCTTATTTTTTTCTAATTATTTATCCCGATTCATGTCAATTATTTTAAATATGAAATTATGTTATAACTTTGTTAATTTTCATTTTTATCTAATTTTGGAATGTATATAGTTTTGTTTTACTATTTAAACATTAGTTGAGGCAACAAAATTAAACTAATATGTGGATTTTTTTTTTGAGTTTTCGCATTTTATTAGGTGAGTTGGTAAAAAAATATCTTTTGAAACACGGTAAAAGATAAATACTAAATGCACTTTTTTTATATATTTTAGTCTAATTATCTTATACATAAATTTTATTATCTAATTTATTATTTTAATAATACAATAAATCATGATAGAATACACCTGTCAGAAAATACTACCAGCATTCCATTCATGGTCTAAAAAAAAGTTATATCATTTCATTTTTCGTTGTCCAATTTGTCTACATTATTGATATAAAATCCTAAATTTTGTAAGGATAATTAAGTAATTTTACTTCAAGAATAATTTAGTAATTTTGTACTTTTGGATTAATTAAATAAAATCGGAAATAATTTGGTGTTAAATCTAGACAAGATAAAGTCTAGGTACATTTGGGGCAAAAGTGAAAAAAAAATTTCAAATCGGGGATAAAAGTGTAATTAAAGAGGGACTAAAGTAAAAGAATCTTTTTACAATTGTGGCCAAAGTGGAATTTCAAAAACTTTTTTTTTTGGTCGAATCAGATTATGCCACGTGTCCCACTGCTACAGTTTTTGAAAATTGCATAAAAACCCCCAACTCTCTCTTCTTCTCCACGGAGGTTCCCCGATCCAATCTCGGTCACTGTTCACCCGAGGCTCCACCAGCCGCCGCCGTGCCAGACACGCCCACCCACCATGACCGAAAGAGCCGACAAACCAACGTCGGGTACTGCTGCCATGAACCGCCGCCTCTCACCGGAGAAATCGCAGCCCGAAGCCACTGCCTGCCGATCGTTTTCACCCGTTGTTCCACCGTCCGCTGTCCGATCACCGCACCACCACCACCATTGGATTCGTCTCGACTCCCGCTTTCATTTCCGAACATTCTCAGCCTCCAACTCGGCTCCGGTGAGAAGTTAACTACTGTAGAAATTTTATAATATTTAATTTTTATGGTATTTTCGTAATTATTTCGGAATTGAGTCATTTTTCCGAGAAAATTTACCACGTGATAGAGGAGTTTGAAACATGAAGTTCCATGATTTTTAAGTGTTAAAACGATAACTGGAAGATCGTTAATTATCAGATGAAAATGTGGTATTTTTATAATTTTTGGATTTTTGAACCCATTTAGTGTTCGGGACCTCAAAACTGAGTTCTGACTTCGAAATTGGACTCAGTGAGGTCGGGACATAAAATTTGATATAAAATGCTACTATTTTCTGAAGTGGCATAAAAATCGAGAAAATAGCTCTTGAATTGCACTATTTTGCGTGCCACAGGCCAGTCCCGTAACGGGACCCGTTTTCGACGAATTTTATATCTAAACTAACGTTTTTGGGTGTTCTGAATTTAGTGGTGACCTCTGTTTCTTAATCCGAGACTCCATTTAAAAAGTCAACTTTTCAAGTGGACGTAACGAGATTCGAGAACAACTATCATAACAACCCGGTGATCAATTGAGGATATTTCTAGCGTCATTAGCTCAGCATAATTACTATTTCGAGGTAGAAGATTCAATTTCCTTGTTTTCTATAATTTTCATTAAAATTGGAATTTATTCTGAAAAATAAAATTTCGTGATTTTATTAAATTGAATTATTTGAATAGTTATTTTAATGAACTATGAATTTGTAAAACATTGTAGACTCCTCTAGATATTTTTAAATATGATTTTATACAAGTTTTTATACTTTGAATTTGGTAAAACCATAGAAACTGTACTTTTGGATTTTAAAGTACAAAATTGATTTTAATTAAAAATCAGAGCATGTATAGAATGTTAAACCACTACATGATTGTTTAAGACTCTATATATATATTGCACATTTCATACGATCATGCATGAGAGTCGTCTTAGGTATCACGGTATTATAGTAGGCAGACTAGTACACCCACCTTCGGTGAGAGCCCGTAAACCCACGCGGGGTTTGTTTTCTGACTATCTCTATTCGGTAGACGTAGGCATTCGGTGTCCCTCCGGTTCGGTATAATTTGATACATGGGTGTCCCTCTAGTTTCTAGAGATAGATGTGAGGCAGAAAGTACTCAATACATGTTGTATAAGTTGCTCTAGTAATAATAAGAGGATGAAAGCTTATGTGATGTGTTGATTTATGTGATGTGCATTATGCTTATTTTAATTGAGACTTTTATATGTTTTGACCTGGATATCTGGTTTTAGTTTTAGCATGGTTTTCTGTAAATTGTTTAAATCCTTAATATTTATAGAAATGCTTTTCGATGCTACTAACTATCCAGATGTTTTGAGATTTATAAAGAATTTTCCCAAAAGGGAAATTGGGTAACCTATTGGGCAATTTATATTCACCTTCCGTACTTCCTCTACAGGTGGTGTCTAATGTGACATTGACGGTCAACAAGCGGGATAAGAAGTTATCTTTTATTTGTAGTTTGAGACTTAGTAATGTTAGGAGTGTGAATACAAGACTCACGTTTAAGTATTGTTAAATTTATCGATATTGCTAGCATTTATGTTAAGTGTATTACTTTGAAAATGTCTGTAACTATATATGTCATACTAGCTTGATGTTGAAATGTGAATGATGATGCTTAGTGAACTATCTGAGAATTTGGTTTTTCTTATAATTTTTCAGTCTGTGTTTATTGGTGACTATGAACTGTAGGATAGGTCCACTGGTTGAAATTCATAATAAAAAAAAAAATTTAATTTTTGTAAAATTCTTCTTCTGCCATCACCCCGAAATTTGGACCGTGACAATTAAAAATAGTTCCAGTATACTAACTAAATACTTCCAACTAATTTTGGAGGAGGCGAGATCTATAGAATTATGCTTTATGAAGACGTCTAGTTATATAATATGTGAAAAAAATAAATAAGAAGAGAGCGGTTTTTGGAGTTAATTCGCCAGCATATAGAATAAGGGGAGAAATGAGAAGTTGGCGAGTTGAATGAACGATTAAATATAGCAAGTGGTGCAGCAGAGCTTTCTTTTTGTTTTCGGTTTTTTTTTTTCTATTTTTTTTGTGGGTTTTGTGTGGTGGCCCACAAAATAAAATCAGAGGGACATTATTACTGTTCATACGCACGCGAGTGTACCTACAAAACATGATAACATGATCATTAAGAGCTTTAGATAGACCCCTCGTCTCACATCTCTTAAGATTGCAATATCATCCCTATTATTCTCCTACTTTTTTTTTTTTTACTTCTTTCAATGACTTCTGTACGATTCTTCCAGACGGTCCAGATATTCCGCCGTACAGTTGGATGAGATCCTGGCCGTTGATTATTGTGTTGGATATAGATTCACTCGAGATCCAAGTGCTTTTGTTTGTTTTTTTTTTTAATTTTTTTTTTCTCAACACCCAAAGTCAAATGCAATGATCTGCATTTTCTATGTGCTCATAGTCTAGTTTTCCTGCTACGTGTCCAAATTGAGTTAGTCTATATTATAGACAAACCATGTCCAGAGTCCATGCTCCATAGTTGGATTTTGCTTCTTCCTTCTTGTGAGAATATTAAGTAGCAGTTGCTTTATTGGTTTATTAGCCTAAAGAATGACGCAATGATATCTCACTTTTGTCCCACCGTTTTAATACATATAATTCGATATACTTTCATTGATTACTTAAAAATCTAGATTTCGTAACGTCTACCGATTGAATATCGTTAAAGTTAATATCGAGTCTTAAAATTTTATGATTTTCCAATTAGAGCTTTGAGCGAAATGGCTGAATTTTTGGGTTTATTTAAGTAAATGTTAGTTTTTTTTTAAATCATTTACTAAAATGACTAAGTATATCAGTTTCAATATATGTTTATCCGATTCTGCATATAAGTTATAAGATAAACTGTGTTAACTTTATACTCGGTGAAAAAACTGACATAATGTCATTTAGCTTTTAAAAGAAGTACATTTGTTATAGGATCATTATCCAATATGAATTTATTTTCAACTTATATATATATATATATATTTTTAACCGTTACATTTTATCAAAAAAAAGTGATAAATATACATTATTTAATATTGTCTTTTTATATTTTACTATAGAAAATATACATGATAAAATGATGAATTTTAATTTATCAAAATAATATTTATAATAACTAATTAGAAAAAGCGATAAATACATATTATTTAATATTATTTTTCTGCATTTTACTATAAAAGACCTACATAATGAAATGATGAATTTTAATTTGTCAAAATAATACCTATAATAACTAATTAAAAAAATCCAACTAGGATGGTGCACGTTGATATATATTAAAATATAAATTTATTATACATTTTTATTTTTTTAGAGGGAGAGAAATGTAAATTTATTATTATTTTATCCATACCGTAAGAAAGTTCACATATCTTTATATAAGATTAGACAATTTCCGCCAAGGAAGAAGTTTACGTTTCTCTCTATGTTTTGTACTTTGCAATATTATTAATTAATGTGATTTTGATTTAGTCTTGATAGTCTGTCCAATTTTCATCATTCATAATTCATTTCGTGAATCTTTATTGGTTCATGCCAATGAATGCTTGATTGAAATTTTGAGAGCTGCCTTAATCACATATATCCAATTTCTCTCCTTTCACAAAAATCATTCTTTTTTTTATTGACCAATAAAATTGTACCTATAATTATTATTTTAAAACCAATATATGTTTTTTTTTACTGTATTTAAACCTATAATTAAAATTTCCTTAAAAAAAAAACAGCAATAATTAAAATATATTATATATCTCATCATGTCACAGGCCAAAAATTAAAAACTAGGTTTTCTTATGATTTTTGTGTTACATACCAAGTCAAAACAAAAAACAATTTTTAGTCCTTTAGCATTGCTTGTCACGTGATGGTATATAACTAGAGTAGAACTATTAATCCAATAGTAGTCCTTACAATTTCTCAGCAAAATCGCCGAAACAGTTTACCAAGTTATCAACAAGTCAGAGAATATTTTGAAATTTATAGAACTTTTTTACTTTTTCAAGATTTCAAGTGTTTTCTTTTTCTTTTTCTTTTTGTTTATTTTATTTTATTTGACAAAAGATAAGAATTAGCTCAAAATCTCAACTTAAAATGTCAATATAGATATATATTAAAATAGCAAATCAACAAGAATATCAAAGTACATGATACGATGATTCTGTAATTATCTCACCTTTATCACTTTTCAGCTGGAAAATAAGTCCTTTTTAGTGGCGAATCAATTGATGTCAAAACAAATGTTGAAGATGTAAGATTACAAGCGTGCAATCATAAGATTACTTTTGAAAATCATGGTGGACATTTTTAGGCCGGCGGGACCCACTGATGCAATCGAATGAATATATGTATATGTATTTATTCACCAGTATGTTTATTATTTAATGAGCGTGGACCTCGTACCAATACTATCCAATATACAATCACCCTCTATCTTATTTGCATTGTCATGTCTCACTTGTACCTAACCTCAACTAAAACTTAGTCTAACACTTTTTAGTTTTTAGCTTATTATGATCATTAAATAGATACTCTACATTAAGCCGTTTTTTCAGCAATTATTTTCATTTATCCACTAGATTATTGTAATTTTTTTTTTTTTTTTTTTATATTTGTGCTTGAGTCACAATGATAAAAGCCAAATGTTGGGACCCATGGTAGGAGTTTCTTCTTTTTTATTTTTCCAAATAAATATTGAAAAAAAGGTGGCAAACAAAAATGGGCGTTTGGATCAATCCACTAAATCTTGATTGATTTTGTGATTATGACTTAGTGCCTATTCACTAGGTTTTTATCTAGTTGGAGACTAGGGGTCTAGGATATGGTTAAGTAGCTATATAATTGTTTTGACGTTGCCAATACACTTTTATTTAAAAATATACTTAAGCGTGTGGATTGCATGCTTTTGTTTTTTGGTAGTATTCTGTTACGAATTATCTATGTTTAGTTGTGTAGTTTAGTAGTGTAATATTGTCTTTTAATGGAATACTTAGTATTATAATTGGGTGACAAAAATTATTGCTGTTAAAGAGAACAAAGAATAGTAATTTTTTTTCTAACTAAAAGAGTGAAAGTTGACAACTATCGTCAAATTAATTAAAAAAAAAAAACAGGGCACTAGGCAGGTCCAAGCCTAGAAGATATACGATATGTCCCTTCGAAAAACACCAAAAAAGATTATAGGGAAATGCATGGAGCTCGAGGAAAATATGTTCCTGTTTGGTAAGATGTAAACTGGGCCAGGCTCGCAAAACGAAGCAAGGTGTTTGGTAATACGTAAATGGGCCGTGGAATATCCGTTTCGGTGACCTTTGAATATCCGTTTCGGCTGTCTGGTAATGGCCTAAATTTGTCCAATTTTCGCCAACGTGTAGGGCTTTCTAAGGCGGGCCTCAATGTTTGGATGTTTCCAAACCACCATGTGTAATGAACTTTTCAACTATCCTCAAATTTGAGTTTTACAAATTAATAAACGTTTGAAATCTCTGCAAGATTAACAAGTTGAGTGCTTTGAATAGTGAAAATTAAAAGAAAAAAAAATCTCTGTAAAATTGACAAGTTGAGCGCTTTGAATAGTGAAAATTAAAAAAAAAAAAACTTTACTATTAAACCCAAATTTTGCTCACATTAAATCAAAATCTATGGTACCAATCTTGTAGATATCTTTTATAATTGTTTTGTCCGGTTAAAACATTATTTTATATTTTTATTAATTTTTTTCTAATTACTCAAATTATAATAACTATTAGATAATAATCTTACCATTATAAAAAATATATATTCTTTAGGTATAAAAAAAACTATTAGATCAGATATATATATATATATGTATATATATAATTTTTTTCACTTAAGATGGTTAAAAAAAAAAAAATAAAAAAAAACAGAGTATCCACAGTGTTGGAGCGGTTTCTCACCAGCCGTCCATGTGTCTCTGAACTGCTGATGCTGTACTCTCCAACTGTCAACGTGTTATCGCTATCCCAAAAGTGCCCTGAACTTCAGGTAGAGTCGGAGAGGCGGAGGTGACCACCTGCAAAGATTCTCTGATGCTTAAGTCAGTGGCCTATCTTTGATTCATGGTAGCAAGGAATTAGTTCTATATGAGTATATGTTTGTTTCTTGCTCATAAGCTTTTTTCATACACTTCTTTCTTGTAAGCATACATGCCCCTCTCGGGAACGCATGGCTCATATATATGTAGTCCTGAGATTGTGAACCACTCGGGTTTCAATCTCAGGACTGAATACCTTTTTCCTCAAAATGTTTCCCAGAGGTCACGGGCCGAGATTACCGTGATCACCTCTGTATTGCTGTAGCCTGGATTCCGCCGCCTCCTATGGCTTGAATCTATCAGGGGTGAGATTTGGTCAAATCGCCGTTCTGTCAGGACGGCTTGCCCCCTGCGCACGCCTACACAAGAGCGTATTAAACGCTCTATCTGGGTCTGGAGTTGTGAGTTGCTTTCCATCGTATTTTGGTGGAAGACCCTTGGGACTTCTGACTCCCCCAGCTGTCGAGGTAAGGGTCGAACTGGGCCGAGTTTGTCCAGGGTCTGTGATGGGCCTGGCCCTAACCTCAGACGGCCTAATAGCCGATTGTGAAATCACGTGTGACCCGCGTGGCTTTTAGCTAATCACTCTCGACACCTGTCGGACGGTGGGCCCTGTTTATGACCTGTTCTGCTACTTAATCGTCCACGTGGTGCATGATTTGGAAACGGGTCCCACAGCTGCCCCCATTTCCCTACTTGATGGATTCGTACCCGTCAAGTGGGGAAATTGTCTATCCGTTCCTCCAATCTGAGGGGTGCACGTGGCTTCCTCCCTGCCGACGCGAAGGCACGCCATCCCATGTCACGAAATCTGTTTGAATTTTGAAGTTTCGTCTGTTCGGTCTCCTTTGCTCTCCCCTTTTCCAGAAAAACTCTTCGGCTCCCCCTCTATAAAAGCCGCAATTACATTCATTTGCCACTATAATAAAATCTTCCATCATTCTAGCCTCATAAAATCCTAGGGTTTCCGATTTCCTCCCTTCTAGAGACTTTTACTCTTTCACTCATATTCAGAATAATGGCTTCAAGTCAAAACCAAGAATTGCGCCCCGTCGTGGATTCAGAGCTGGATTCACTAAGGAGACAATTCTGTCTCCCTGGTGGAGTGACGCTGCAAAGGGTGGAGGGCCCTGTGGATTGGTATCTTCGTCCTTGTGCCCCCGAAGGCTCTATCATCTTGGGCAGAAAAAATCTGGACTGGCTGCGATTCCCCCTTCCTCCTCTGGTCCACCAATTTTTCGCTTTGACGGGGATCGACTCGATGCAATTGAATGCAAACGTGGTCATGGTTCTGATGGGGCTTTCTGCCCTGTTAGTACTCTATAATTTGCATATTGACCTGGAGGTGGTTTTTTATGCTTACAAGCTCACCCTCATCCCCAAGAAGAGTTCCTACCCCACCTTTTACCTCCAACTGCTGCCGGGACGTCATATCTTCTGAGGCTTACCGAGGTCAGATAAACAATGGGACTCCCATGCCAAGCTATACGCCGTTGGAGGGGCGTGGTGCTCCCTTTGGGTGAATGGCGAGCACTTCCATCAGCTTTCCTGCAGAGTAAGTGCTAGGTCGTGGTGGCGCCGTCTAGCCAATTGGCAGGCACTAACGACCTGGTGGCGCCGTCTAGCCACGAGCTCAAGGAGGCCGTGAGGCTTATGGCCGAGGAGTGTGTTGGGCTCCGCAGGGAGGAAGCCGTCACTCCCAAGAGGGCTAGGGGTGAGTTCATTTTCGCATCCTTGAGCTTTGTTGGTCGGATTGTGGCCGTGAGCTAAATATATTACTTGTTCTTTGCAGGTTCTGAGACAGGCCCATCAGCTGACCCCTCACCTGTCAAGGGGGGAGCCGCGGGACATAAGGCTCGCACCAAGGCACTCGTTGGCCGGCATCTCGTGGTACTCTCAGGAGATGAAGTGCCTGCGGTCCCCATTCCGACGTAGGCGAACCTCCATCCGGGGGAATATCTGCCACATGGACCGTACATAGGGAGGAGATGCCGCTGAGTCTGGCTGGGGGGTTTGCTGCAGCAATCTCGTCCACCCCTAACTCCAGTTCGAAATCGAGCACTATTAGCCTCGGTGGGGAGATTGCCGAGCTCAGTGGGTGGCTCCAAGATTGAAGTCTCGACTATCTTCCCCTCCCCTGGTCCCAATAAAGCGGCGACATAAGGTCGACTCGTCTAATGAAGAAGAGGGTCGGGCGGAGAAGAGGGGCAAGGTTGCCCCCTCGTCTGACAGTGACGACGATGGGGTCATGCTGACCCTTCTAAGGAGAAAAAGGTTTGTGCGCAGTGGCCTGCCCAGAGGAGATGCATCACCTCCCTCCGTGGCCGACGGCACTCTGGTGGCGCCGGGCTTCCTTCCGTCCCTGCCGCCACTGCCTCGGGGGCATGCCTGGCTAGCGAAGAGGGTGCCCTCATGGCTAACGGGGCATGGCATGTTCCCCTGGCGCGAGCAACGCCCAAAGAGAGGGTCCAGCTGTAGAGCCGGAGCTAGAGGCGCTCTCTTTGGAGAACGTCGAGCTGGTCACCAAATGTACCTTCGTGCAGGTTTGGGCATTTGGTCTAGTGGTATGATTCTATATTTTTCAGCATCCTTGCTAAACACTGACCCTCCCTTTTTTGTTTAACTTGCAGCTGGTCGTTATCTAGTCTTTCTACTCCTCTCACGTCAGGGATTTGACTGAGGAGTTGAGAACCCGCTCTGCACTGGCCTAGCGTAGCGAGGCCGCCCTCGCCGAATTGAGGTCTGACTTCGATTTATATCGGAGCCTCGAGGAGGCGAGGGTCAGCAGCGCGGTGGCTCATGCTCTGAGCATCGAGAGGACCAGATGCAAGGAGCTAGCTGCGAGACTGGCTGAGGCAGAGGCTGACAAACTTGCCCAATCCAAGGCCGCCAGACTGGCTCAGAACGAGCTAAAGGTCGAGGAGCAGGAATTGCAGAGCACTGGGGCAGAGATGGGGCTGGCTTTCATCGCTCATGATAGGACTGTTGACGATGCCAATGAAGCAAGGAAAGCCAAGGCGAAAGCCAAGCTAGAGGCCCATTCTCTGCAACGCAGGCTTGACCGGTCTAACGAGGTAAATCGATATCTCTTCCTGGATCACAAAAATCTGATGGGTGCTTATGTGGAGATGTCTCGCAAACACAGCGAGGACCTTGCCGGCATTAACACTTTTTTGGTCGACTTATCGCAGCGGCAAGCAGAGCTTAGGCTGGCGGCGCTGAAGGATAGGCTGGTGGACGTGGAGAAATTAAAAATAAGGTACCAGAGGCAGGTGGACGTCCTTTCTACGGAAAGTTACAGGTCTGGCTGGGAGAATAGAGAGTTCGAAGGCCACATTGAGGTGGTAACGCCAGACCAATTTAATGATCAGAATGGCGTCGAGAGAGACCACTACTCCATCAAGCACTATATGCAGCAGCTTGGGGATGAGATCAGCATGACGTATCCGGCCGACGTGCTGAAGATGCTTGTCGCGGAAAAGGACGGGCCCTCTACATCTGCTTCTGGTGCCATAGAGCTTATCCCCGTTTTCAGTCCACCAGATCGAACTTCGGAAGCCCCTGGCGCTCAGCCTAGTCTCAGGGTCTCAACTGGTGAGGGGTCTGGCACGGTCATTGTATCCAGTGATGAATCCGACCCTAGCACGCCACCCTCCACCGGGGCTTGTCCAAGCACCGGGATTGGCCGCGCTTCCATGGACAGAGGTAACTAGGGTCTCTAACTTTGTATATTTGTAAAGCTGTCCTTCATTGTAACCCTCCGAATAAATAATAAGAACAGTGCATTTCTCTTTAGTATGTTTTCTTTTTCTTTGTTGACCGCGTCTAGGGCAAAGTCAAGCCTTGTTGTAGCCGTCTGTATAAATAATTGTGGACGACTCGTATGGACACAATTTCGGACTATTAGTGAGTCCTCCTTAGGCCATGACTGCCAAGATTAGTTCCGGAGATAGGGGTGCAAACTTTGACCCATCCGGTTTTACGGAGGCATAACTCTTGTTATAACTTATTTTGGTAGAGTTCGACCCGCGCGTGTGGCTGGACTTCTCCGACCCTAAATGGGATCGTGCTCAGAACCAGCTCCAGGGATTGGTCGACTATTATTTGGACCCGTCGTTGCAAAGGAGAAGGCCTGGGCTCGGCTCTTATCGGGAACAAACAGGGCACTACCACTCCGATGTCTCCTTACGAGTCCATTTGCGACTTGCCTCCTGTAAGTAGGGCTTATGAGCGCGCACCACTATTAACTGTGCGCTTTGTATTTTTAGGACATAATAGATAGACTTTAATCTTAATTTCTATCTTCACGTTTGGTTTGGTACTGGACTACTTCCAATGGGTAGACTCCAAATCCGCTCACATCCTGCCCATGCACAAATAAATCATCCCCCGGGTAGAGCCTGCTTTCCTTTAGCTCTTCATGTAGCTAAAATGTCCTTTAGGGAGGGTTCACTTCCAACGGGTGGATCCTGACCCTGCTTTTCTTTAGCTCTTCGTGTAGCTAAAATGTTCATTAGGGAGGGTCCACTTCCAACGGGTGAGTCCCGACCCTGCTTTCCTTTAGCTCTTCATGTAGCTAAAACATTCCTTAGGGAGGGTCCACTTCCAACCGGCGGATCCCGACCCTGCTTTCCTTTAGCTCTTCGTGTAGCTAAAAATGTTCCTTAGGGGGTCTGCTGGCAAGCTTTTGGGCTGCGCACCCCTTTCTTCCTCGTACGTTTTCCCGGGTCATCGGCAAGCATTTTATTGCACAATGTGATTCCCATAGTACGATCGTTTTTGAGGTCTGCTGCGAGTTTTCAGTTGCATAGTTGTTTCCTCTTCGTACGTTTTCTCGGGTCGTCGACGAGCAACGTGACTCCCATAGTACGAGCGTTTTTAAGGTCCACTGGTAAGATGTTATTGCACAGCTATTTCCTCTTCGTACGTTTTCTTGGGTCGTCAACGAGCGACGTGACTCCCATAGTACGAGCGTTTTTGAGGTCTGCTGGCAAGATTTTGTTGCACAGCTATTTCCTCTTTGTATGTTTTCTCGGGTCGTCGACGAGCGACATGACTCCCATAGTACGAGCATTTTTGAGGTCTGCTGGCAAGATTTTGTTGCACAACTATTTCCTCTTCGTACATTTTCTCGGGTCGTCGACGAGCGACGTGACTCCCATAGTACGAGCGTTTTTGAGATCTGCTGGCAAGATTTTGTTGTACAGCTATTTCCTCTTCGTACGTTTTCTCGGGTCGTCGACGAGCGACGTGACTCCCATAGTACGAGCGTTTTTGAGGTATGCTGGCAAGATTTTGTTGCACGGCTATTTCCTCTTCGTACATTTTCTCGGGTCGTCGACGAGTGACGTGACTTCCATAGTACGATCATTGATTGTGCGAGTTGTGCGTATGGTCCGCAAACATGGAAGACCCTTTTTGTTGGCAACCCGGCATGATTTTTTGTCTGTGTAACTGAGGCGTGGGGTCTATCACTGTGGGCAGACCCTTCTCCGTAATAGCCTGGTAGGATCTTTTGCCTGTGCAAATAAAACGTTGGGTGTGCCACTGTGGGCAGACCCTCTTCCGTAATAGCCTGATGCGATCTTTTGCCTGTGCAAATAAAACGTTGGGTATGCCACTGTGGGCAGACCCTTTTCCGTGTGGCAGTAATCTGACCTATTTCGGAATCAAGCTTTTTAATAATATAAGCATTCACGTGGGTCTCACGCGTGAATAGTATGTAGGGTCTACCACTGTGGGCGGACCCTTTTTCTATAGCAAACCAAAAGATGAATCCATGTGGCAAAAAGGGAACTTGACCTGTCTTAGATTTAATCTTTTCAATAATATAAGCATTCACATGGTTTTACATCATATGCATGCGTCTTACATGTGATACTTTTTCAAGTGCTGAGCGTTCCAAGTGTTCGGCAAGTTTTTCTCGGTCTTGAGCTCTTTCAGGACATACGCACCATTGTCGAGCGCTTTGATCACCTCATAGGGTCCGATCCAATTGGAGTCCAGTTTCGAGGAATTCCCTGTTCTAACTTTCAGGACCC
>JXTB01000045.1:1414305-1476942 GCA_002914805.1 Parasponia andersonii
AGCAAGAGCATAGACAAGAAGATCTAGGGTTGGAGGTTTGATCACCATTAAGAAGGAGATCAAGGAGGAACACACTACAAGAGGTAAACCCTAATTTCATCTCTATGGTTTTGTATCTAGATTTGATTTATGTTGTACATGATCCTGTATATGATACATGTGTGTTATATGGTTATGAAAACCATTTTCATGTAAAAATTTTAAAACCTAAATCCGCTAATTTTTTTCCGCTGCGTTCATGATATGATCATGTGTTTTTCTATATCTGCATGCATGCATGATTTTCCTAAGTGTTAGGTCAATAAACCAACATCTTTTGTAGATTCACAATTTGTGATCATCTTAATCCTAGTAGCATCTACTCCATTTAATATAGCATGTAAAGCCTTAGAATTATAATTAGCAAGTTTGTCATCATCAGATGACCATGTCAACTCAGGTTTAATAATATCCTTCCCTTCATCATCCTTAATAGTTGGAGGACTCCAACCACTAAGAATAGATCTCTAAGCTTTTTCATCAAGAGCCTTAATGAAAGCTTTCATGCGTGCCTTCTAATAGGAGTAGTTCATGCTATCAAGAAATGGAGGGTGTGATATGGACCCACTTTCAGCAAGGAACGACATACCTGAAAAATCAGATCAAATATACTGCAAGATCTCACTAAAAATATTAGTGTCGCGCTCTAATACTAATTATTAGGTCCATTTATCAGGTATTACTGAATAAAATTAATTTTCAATTAATTATGTGAGGTGGTAATACAAAAATTGTAAAAATAACACAAGATATTTTTACTTGATTCAGTTATCTCCCGATAATCTATGTCCAAGGGGCTATGCCCAAATAATAAACACTATTAGCAAAGTTTGAATGAATACAAATACTAATTTGACTTATACAATAAAAAGAGTCCCTCTTTTGATTGTCACAATATAGATGTATTCCTTTACTAACGTGTCTAGCGAGTACCACTCGTCTTAGGTTGACTTCGTTCTTTTGAAATCCCTTCAGGTACTTGAAGTCGATCTCCTGAAGATAATCAGCACCTCTCCCGAAGCACTATCACTTAAACGACTAGGACACCTCCTAAGTCTAAAATATAGCTAAAAGAAAAACTTTTCTTTTAAAACCGAAAAATACAATAAGTGGTCTCTCTACATAAAGCTACTCTTGAGTGACCTTTAAATAGAGAAGAGAGCAAGCCTTCACGTGTAAAATCTGTAAAATAACAATTAAGAGCATTTCATATTAATTAGAAGACTTGCAAGATCAACCAAGTTTGTTATTAAACTTAGAAAACGGATCTGGAAAGTAGTTGCTGATCTGTCTACGTATTGCAACATGGACTGTCAACCCAGTCATGTTGTAACATAAAAAGGAAACTTTCAGATTACTTTTCTGGTATTAAAATATAAGTTACTCAAACCTATTTGACAACTAATAATACGAATTAGAGTAACTTTAATCAGTGAGAATCAACACAAATGAGTTATGGAAACTTCCATAAAAAATATTACACATAAAATATTCAATTAAAAGAATTTCCTTAATGAAATATAGATATATACTCAAAACTAATTTAGGAAAGAGTCATTTACCCATTCCTTCTCAATTGAATCCGTCTATGCATTAATATGATCAGATTTTTATGATCCGTCTATGCATTAATATGATCAGATTTTTATGTTTGACAACTATATAAATCGTGACCTAAAGCATATAAAAGAAAAATATAGAAAATACTAAAAAATTTATTCAGGTCAAATATTTAGTCGTATGTTGTAACATAACCGTAAAACTAATTATGTTTCAACATAAATGTTGCCAACAGATTATTCGCTCTTTCAGAAAAAAAAAACTGCACTTTTTTTTTCAACAATCTAAACAAATATTTGCTAGTATGGGAGTACGATAGTCTGAGTTTTTGGGAGTATAATAGTCTGAGTGTGGCTTACCTACAAGTTTTTTTTAAAGAGATATGAAAATGATATATGTATATATAAAAATTAAATATATAAATGTAATATATCTATATATATATATGAAACATATGAAAATCTTAATAAATATATTTTATGGAAACATGAAAGTCCTAATAAATATGTTTTATGAAAACATAATAATTGTCGCGAATATGTAATACCCATTTCAAATTTTTGCCAGCCAAGAATAGATTATGTTACTCTTTGCTAGAGAATTTTATTGGAAGAAGTCTATTTATATATGTTTTATAAATACTAAGAATTTCGTTTCCTATCGACATGAGATTTTTCTATAGCCTCTATATAGGTTCTATAGGCACTAAGAATGGTATTATCAGGCCACGTGGAATTCTTGTATATTCTTATTAAGAAATTAATTTTTCATTCATTCGAACATTTGTTCGAATTATTTTGAGTGTACGATTTTAATATCACACAAGTTCTTTTTAGACCTTTCACTAACACCAGGTGAGTCCACTCAAAATTAAGTCTCAAATTGACATATTAGTTTATTGTTTTCTAACAAAGTCACCATAACTCTTGATCTTCTCGGTTGTAAATTCTAAAATTTTAATCGATGATACGGTCTTACATTTGCATGTAACCTTAGTTCAACTAGCGCATTGCCTTCTGCCACCACTGGCACTACCACAGTGGGATAGGTGGAAGGAGACAATCATTTTGGAAGGTAGTGGACTAATGAAGACGCAATCGGGCTTAGGCTCCCTATACTGATTAAGTAAGATCACACGCTAAGACTTCATAACTACCCAGTAGAGGATCTACAGTTTAATCTCTGGAAAGTTGTGTTAGAAAATCTAAATATGGAAAAAATAAGGTAATTTGTTAAATGTTATGGGGCTTATGATTTTAGTAGGATTGAAATAAGAGAAGGGAAAAATTGTCAGTGAGAAAAGAGCGAGATATCAGAATACGAGTGTCAACTCCGGTGAGGATTGATGTGGAGAAGTTAGATAGAATGATTCAATATGGTTTGCAATATGATTTAATTTGAAGGTAAAAATGTTGAAAAATCCAATATGAGCAATGAAGACGAAGAAGATCTGGAAGCGAAAGCTATAAGTGATCGTCTAAGTATCTTGAATGATATCATTTATGAAATAGAGAAGGATCTAATCTGTTAGAGGTGTTGACAATCTTAGCACTTAAAAGAAACTGTCAAAAAGGTAGAGCAAGTTTTACTAAAAGCTCTAAATCTGATGATGTTACTAATCCTTATGGCATGTCGATGATCTCCAAAGTTGACATGGAAGATGATGTGATATAGTGGCGGGTTCAGGTTCACAAGTTTGCATACGGGCATTGGTTTGGCATTGATGCAGGGTGTGTGATGGATAATGTCGACAGCTGATGAGCTTTTAGGAAAAGCCAAATGATGGGAAATGCACCATAATTTTTCAGCAAAGTTTTTTCGTCATGAACCTGAAATTCTTAGAATTCATTAATTCTAAGTGTGTACTCATATGATAGAGTATGATTGTTGGTGAAAACAGAATTTAAAACAGAAATTATGGATATTTTTATTATTTAGCCAAGATGAAGATTGTTAAATTTTGGCTAATATGGCTAAATATTAAAAATATGAAAGAAGTCAAAATCCCACATCAATAGAAGATGGAGAGATATGGAAGCTTGAGCTCTATATAAAGATGTTATCTCCTTGGTTACTAATCACTAGCAACTCAAATATTTTTTCTTTTGAAGAAATTCTATTTTAGTCTCTTTGTGCAGCAGGAGTTCTCTTGTATCTTTATGTGTTTGAATTCGTGTTTGAATTCTCTTGGACGAGGAGAAATTGCAAGAAAGTAATTTGTTATGAATAGGTAATTGAGTCTTTGTCAATATTTTAAGTATATTAATTAAATTAATAAAATTTTCCTTAAAATCCGTGCATCACGGGGCTTGCTCTATGGTTTATTATTACATTGACGTTCTTGTTGTTCCAAGGTGCTTGATTCTCATACATTCAGAGTCAGTTGGTGAAGATTTTTTTTGCAGTCAATTTCCTTTTGTGGCCATTACTATTTACTCTAGAGATTTTTAACTCTGGATTATTTTGCAATCCATTTTTACACTTAATTTTCACACGTGACTTGAATACTCAAAATAATTCTAGAATTTGCTGTACATTCTCAAACATTTTTTTTGCATGAATTTTACTCTTCTTTGATTATTTTCTTGTAGTTCAAGGATAAAGACCGGGATGCCAGGTACTCAGAGAAAGGTGCTGCCAAATTTTTTGCAATGAGAAGTAGAGTAAAAGGGAAAAGTTAAAGGAAAAATCCTCTTCAAACTGCCATTTCTTTTAAAGTACACCAAATTGTCATTTTGGAGATTTTTCATGTATAGTCCACTCAAGTCCCATTGTTCCCGTATCTGTTTATACGAACTTCTCAGTCTTTCATAAGCACAATTTTTTGCTGACTTTTACCTAGAAGGAAGAAATATTTTGAAGTTTTGTTGTTAATAGGTAAAGGGAGATGTGGATTGTTATGAATAGAAGTTTTTGTTATGAAGTACTCTAAATTGTCACAGTGAGTTAGCACAAGGCTATGCCAAGGAATGACATTTGCCCTTCATCATTCATTTTTCTTTACCATTTGTGATTACCAAAATAATTAATGAACCATTTGCCTTCAATAAAAATGTCCAATATGTAAATATTTTATTTATAATGTTAATTTTAGTAACCTTAGTACATTCTTATTTATATTTGTAGTTAAAAGTAAATATCAATAGGTTCTTAAGGACTCTTATTAATTCGATTTATAAAATTTGAGCAAACAAGCTACAAGAATAATGCTTCCTTTCTCTTTTATTTTATTTTATTCTCATTCCTCCTTTTTTTTTCCCCCCTGACGTTGGAGGTGGGAAGACTTAAATTTTATACCTCAACATTAAAGACATGTCCTGTTATCAATTAGGCTATGACGAGGACCTACATTCCTCCTATTTATACAAATTATAATTACTTGTGAAACAATCATACTATTAAACGAAAAAAGCTCACTGGATTTTGCTAGCAACGTGTTGAATTAGAGTTATTTAATTATAATACTAAGAGACCATATAAGGTCTACGCTAATGAATTCCTGATTTGACAAACGCATCCGAAACGGCGAAATCATTCTGAAAATTAACTTATAACTAATTTTCTCCTCTTTTACATTATGTTAAGAGATAACGGAATTGACCTAAAAGAAAAAAGAAAGAAAGAAAAAAAGAAAAATAGAGGTGAAAAGGGTTAAAGGAAAAGGCCTTTAAATTACTAAATTGTCGTTATACATAAATATTATAAATAGTAATATAGGGTAAAGTAGCAATTTACATAGTTAGCAAAATTACGAGACAAGAATTAAATGGCTAAGAATACAAGTGTGTATAATTTGCACTTTTGTCAAAATTACTTTAAAAGATCTAGACTACAAATACGTGTACGCCAAAAAATCGTAAATTTATTTATATATGTATAGTACTTCTAATTTTGAAAAATATATTTGTATATACGCTAATGAAAATGTAATTTTTTACAAAAAAAAATATTACATTTGTTACCTACTCTAATGCGATTGGTCAAGAAAATATAAATATTACTCATTGATAATTGATTAAATGTTTAATTATTCTAAACAAAATCAATATTATATGATAAATAATAACAAAAAAAATTTACTAGGGTAAGAGAAAATTAAATTTGAATGAAAAAAATAAAATTTTAAATATAGAACATGAAATTGGTGATGGGTATTTTATACAACTGAAAGATACGTACGTGTATAATACGTTCATTAGAAAGTATAGGTATTTTTAAGTATATTTGACAAAAGTACATAATCTCTGTAATTGAAAATACGTACATGTATATATGGGTATTATACATAAAATTACTAACTATGGCAATTTGTTTTAATAAGGTAGTTTTATTCCTTTTATATTTACCAAATAACTCTATAAAAAAATATTTTTATGTTACTATCTTTGCATTTTTATATCTCTTCTATTTTAATCATTCCTCTCATTTTTTTTCATATCCACCATATATACTAAAAGATAATGGTATCTCAACTAATTTATCAAATTTTTGTACCAGCATATTGTCAAGTGAATTATCACCATTTAGTTAGTGTATTGAAATTTACCACAAATAAATTTAATATCATTCACTAATTGAATATATGTCAAGTGAATTGTCATCATTTAGTTTGTGTATTAAAATTTACCACAAATAAATTTAATACATTAATTAAATAGTAATAACTTACTTAATACATAAGGTCGTATTAAAAATTTGAGAAACTATTTGAAGTGCCTGACATTATTCATATACTAAAATCATGAGTGCCAATATTATGGTGGGTATTAAAGTTTAGCAAAATGAGTATCATAAGAATATTTTATTTTATTTTATTTTTGCTAATTGACAATAAACGCTACTATTAGCTCAAACAAAATACATATGAAAATATTATAGATGGTTATATAGAATGACCATTATTTCTCACTTAAATATTAAGAAATAAGAACTGTGTAATTAACGTTGATAAATAATGATATTCTCAAAAGATAAATAATTAACTCTCACTTTTGGTTAGAGTGAAAACATAAAAAGATACGGGAATCGTCCTTTGTCATAAGCAACCAGAAAAGAACTAATTTTTTTCTGAAAACGCGAGCGGTGTAGGAGCGTCTTTCTAGGTTGGGTTGCGTTTCTTTCAGACACGTGATCTATTGAAGGTCCCAATTATTCAAATCAAGTAACTCCCTCCATTTCTCCAGCAAAAAAAAAAAGGTAACTCCTCCATTTCACAAAACAGGAAAATTATTATTATTTTTTTTAAAATAAAAAAAAGGGCACAAAAGCAGTGGCGGGAAGAGCGTGAAGGTTAAAAAAAAAAAAAAGGACACGTGGGCAGCATTGTGAAAGGTGGAAGCAAAGCCAGTCCACCTGTCAATCTCAGCCGCGTCGAGTCGGCGAGCTCCGCATTTAATACCTCCAAATCGTATTTCGCCCCTTTAATGAGAAGGTGCTACCCTCATACGCCAGGTGGCAGTAAATTACAGGTAGCATGATCTCAAACACGTAAGATTTCTTTGCTTTATCCGAAAAAAGTAGAGATTCTCTGTACGCGGCGCATCTTAGGATAACGTGAACCCTGCTCCTGGTCCTCCTCTTCCGCCTTTCTTACTGGGGCCTTTTCCCTCCAATCTCTCTCTCTCTCTCTCTCTCTCTCTCTCTCTCCTACAGTCTCTTCTGGTGGCCTAAGCTTGTGCAGAAAGCTTCTTGATTTGAATTAGCGGTGATGATGGAAGAGTTTATTATCTAACCCAAAAATCGTATTCGGGTTAGTCCGTGCGAATGTTCTCCAGTGAGCTCCCATGGCGTTCTCAGCGGTTACCCGATCCACCCTTCCTCCCGCCTCTTCTTCCCGCAACTCTAAGGTGCTGTTTCTATACTTCCATATCTCTGCGTTTTTGTGCACACATATATATATATATATATATTTCTATTTCTCTCTGTGTGTATATATGGATATGGAGGATGAAGATGATATTGTTTAACTTTTCGCGTTTTATTTCTGAATATGGTTTCTTTTTCTCTATAATGGTTGAGGATTTTGTATATAATGCTCCGACCGCTGAAGAATTTTGGACTATTCCTTAGAAAGGAAAATCTAGGGTTTGGTTTCTTGTGGTTTAAATTTTTCTGGCGACTAAATGGAGCTAATTACGCTCTCAATCGGAGTAAAATTTCCGAAATTCATTGAGAATCTCTTATCTCGATCGATCAATGTCAATAATGATTCTTTCTTAGCTTCTGATAGTGCAGCTAGTTGGATGTATATATGATATATATTTCTTCTCGCAATTCTGGGTTTTTATATCTAGAGGTGAAGATTTATGCCAATAAATTTGAAGTATATGAGTTCTAGCATGGTGCTATACTGCTATTTCAGTTTTCATTATCGCTTTTTTCACTTGAATTCCATAATCTTTAAGTTGTTGAGGATTTGATGGATAATTCCAGGTCCAGGACTTCTGGTGATGCAGGGGACATTTGATATTGTCATAATCATAAATCTTCACAGATACACACACACAGATATAGTTCCTTTAACTTTTTGTCTTCTTTCTGAGATGCAATTCTTGGTAGTTATATATCAATTGAAATTGAAGGGAACCCAATGTTTTTGACATTAGTTGTTTCGAAGATGCTTGAGTGTATGACGTTGCTGTTTTGCTGCAATGAGAGACTACTTATAAGCTTGAAATGCTAATTTTGCAGTTTTTCGCTTTGAGGCTTAATGGAAAGCATAATAATAAGCTTAGTTATACGACAGATTTGAAAAGGAGAGGCCCTTCGTTGAAGATCATTGAATCAGTCTTAGGTAACAGAAGGTCAAGCATTAGTGATAATGGAGCTACTGAACCTGCTAGGATTCTTCTTGAGAGATTGTTTGCTCAGACACAGAAACTGGAAGAACAGATGAGTAGAGATTCTGGTCTCCCTCAGGATGTTCAAATGGGGCTTAATCTTGAAACGTTGGAGGCTGATCTTGTAGCTGCATTGGCAGCGCTGACGAAAAAGGAAGACGAATTGCAGGATGCAGAGAGGACAGTTTTCTTGGAACACAGGGAATTAGACTGTGCAAAGAAGGAGCTGGAGCAACGGGAGGAAAAAATTGCTGCTGCACGCAATAAGTATGAAGCAATAGAAGAGGAACTGAAGGAAGCTAATTATAATTTAACTTCTCAAGCTAGGCAGATAGAAGATCTAAAACTTCGTCTTAAGGAGAGGGACCTGGGCATTGCAACTGCACAGTCTGTGCTCTCTCTGAAAGAAGAGGACATGGACAAAATGAGAAATGAATTGATGAAGAAGAGTGAAGAAGCTGTGAAGATTGATTCAGAACTTAAATCTAAGGCTTTGCTTCTGAATCAAGCCAATGAAGTAGTGAAGGAACAAGAAATAGAAATTCAAGGACTCCGAAAAGCTATCCTAAAGAAGGAGGAGGAACTATACGCGTCTCTGACTCTGACGAAAGTCGAAGAAGAGAAGCTGAAAGTTGCAGAATCCAGCTTGGAGAAGCAGACTATGGAGTGGTTACAAGCCCAGGGAGAACTAAAGAAGCTGGCAGAGGAAGCATCTAAACATGCACAAGAGACTCATGAAACATTGGAGGACTTTAGAAGAGTGAAGAAACTCCTCACTGATGTGCGGTCTGAATTGGTTTCCTCTCAGAAAGCTCTGGCATCCTCTAGAGAGAAGGTGGAAGGACAAGACCAGCTGTTAGAAATGCAGCTTGCTGAACTTGAAGAACAGAAGAAAAGTGTTATGTCTTACATGACAAGTTTGAAAGATGCCCAAATAGAAATAGAGAGTGAAAGAGTAAAGCTTAGGGTTGCAGAGGCTCTTAACAAGGAACTCGAGCGGGACTTATCAATGGAGAGGGAGCTGGTAAAAGAGTTGCAGGACAAATTGAAGAAAGAGAGATTTTCACTGCAGCAGGCAATGCAGGAGATGTCTTCTCTCCAGAAGGAGCTAGACCAGAAAAGTTCTGAATTTGAAAAAACACATAACCTTCTTCAGGCTAAGGAGTCAGAACTTGTGGAGGCTAAGCTGGAAATCCAACATTTGAAATCAGAGCAGGCTACACTTGTGCTTGTTTTGGGTGAAAAGGATTTGGAACTCCTAACTGCAAGGAAGAAGCTTGAAGAAGTGAGCAAGGAAATTGCGGACCTGAGGATGCTTTTGAACAGTAAAGAGAATCAGCTTATTCAAGCAACTACAATGTTAACAGAGAAAGACGAACAGGTCGGCATAATTCAAAATGAATTGAATCTCACAAAGCGGAAAACATTTGAAGCTGAATCTGTGGTCGAACGGATTGTAGAGCTTACAAACAAATTGGTTATATCTATTAAGGATGAAGGCAATAGCCTATTCGGACCTTTTGATGACATGGGCCTCGAGTTTTTCCAGCAACTGTGGGAAGAACCAACTGATAATTTTAGGTTGCAGAAAAAGCAACTCCAAACCGAGCTTGAATTAACTAGAGAGACCTTAAGAGGAAAAGAAATGGATGTTCTAGCAGCTCAGAGGTCTCTTGCAATTAAAGATGAAGAGCTTAAACTGGTTCTTGGGAGATTAGACAGCTCAGAGAAAGAACTCAAGAGCATGAAAGAAGAAACGGAGCGAGATGCTAATGATCTGAAAAAGCTTTATGCTTTGGCAGAGGAGAGAATAGGCAAAAAAAGTATTGGGGATTTGGCAATTGAGAAGCTTCAACTTGAGGCAGCTCAACTAGAAGTTGAAGCTGCAACAAACGCTCTCCATAAACTCGCAGAAATGAGTCAAGAACTTTTGAATAAAACTACCCTGAGCATTGAGGTTGACAGTGATACTGGCACCTTCCCACAAGATAGCCCTGATTCATGGATGGGTGCGGTGGAGAACAACGAATGTTTCACCAAGGTCAAAACAGAAGTTTTCCGCCTTTCTGCTTTGACTGAGGAGCTTGTGAAAGAGGCTGGTGTGTCAGACTAGTAGGGTTAAACGTGAAGCTAGCGGCTAGATTTGTATATATACAAGTACTACTGATTGGTTTCCTAGGATAATTAGGCCTCCAAGTGTAGAACGTATAGCGTACTATCTATTGTACAAATGAGAATAAGCGTGCGTTTCCTCTTAAGTGCCTTGTTGATCTGATAGTACACTAGAAATGTTATTGCAAGGTTAGAGTTGTCTTTTCCTCGAGGATGTTTTACAAATTGTGAACTAATATGTTCTTGATATATTTGTGAACTATGAAATTACGTAGCAACGGCAGTTCGATGTTCAATACCATTGTAGGCGTGTCCACCTAATTAAGCAGTAAAAAAAAAAAAAAAAGAAAAACGAAGCAAAGCTTTAGAAAAAACATTTGGGTAAGGAAGGGGGGTTTAAATTTTTGGCTCCCATTTCACCCTAATACCAAAATCAAAATCATAATGTTGGTCCATGAAACGTGTTTGACTTGAAAGGTCCCTAGATNAGTAAAAAAAAAAAAAAAAGAAAAAAAAAAAAGAGGAAGGGATTTGTTGAATTTTTTCACAGCACGCATTACTATTCTCGTATAAATAGTAGAGATCGCGGGGTAATTACTATTACATCCATTTAACAGGATAAATTAAAATTAGTTTATAAAATTATCTGACAAATGCAATAGTTAACGGGATTGAACAAATAATTTGAAGTTTACTTTAAATGATTATTAGATAAGATGAAAAAAATGTGCTAGTAGACCCAAGACCCAATGAGGACGATTTAATCCAAAATGCAACACAACGCCATTATAAGATAACCTTTTCTATGCCCCAGGGCGTAATTTTAATTACCAGGGAATGATTAGACAAGTAATTAAATATCTTTACATTTATATACAGGTACAATTTTTTTTTTTCAATATGTTATACATTACCATTGTTGAGCAGTTAATGGTAGTCTCCCAGTTCATTTGGCTAACAAACTAGTTATCACTGCTGCAGAAATCTGACTTGAGTAAACTCAACTTAGCTTTTTGGGTAAATTGTGCTGGCTCTACCGACCAGTGGCTACGCCTTCTCTGAATAAGATGTTTCCCACTCTAGGAGGAATCCAAGCCCGGTTGCCAGCATTGTGATCAACATGAGGACTCTCACTCTGTATGTCATTGCTTTGTTGCTTCTTCACTTTTGACCTTCCTATTTTATGCCCAACAAAAATGCCTAGCTTCATGGCTGTGAATAGGCCCAATGCAATGAGAAGAGGTCTCACTGTCCAGTGAAAATCCTCAAGATGTTGGTACTTCTTCACCACCCCTGGGCAAGTATAAAAAGTAACCAGTTCCACTTCGGCCGGATCGGCCAAGAAGGTGCTGCATTCGTCCTTAAAAGTCAGGATTCCGGGGAACTTGACGACTAGGCATCCATTTGGCAGGATCCACCAAATCCTCCCTGTAGCCCAAGCCCCTCTTCTTTTACGAGGCCATTTGAATCGGGGGCTTAGAACATTGGATTTTAGCCTCACAAACTGGCCAACACAGTAGGACTCTGCCATCTCAAACTCAGAAGAATTCCCCTCCCAAAGAGTTTCCATTCCTATGAATCCAACTGCTACTTTACCATCACGGTGGATCGAATGAAGAATACCAACTGGCGAATGTTTCTTGTCTTCTTCCTTCAAACGTAACCAGTCACCAGCAGCCAAACCAAAAGTGACGCGCTCAAGCGCCGAAAGATGAACCCTTACTGGGTCATGGATACCATGTACCCTTACCAAAACAAAACCATCACGATCTGTGTCACGTTCGAGACCCACGACTGTTCCTTCAGGGACAGTCATGTTCTCTGGTTTGCAAGAGTTTGGAGGCTTTCTAGAACGAACCATGTCACCCACTAGCAGACGATCCTTATGAAGGAACCATCCTGTGTAGCCAGTGCTGCTTGATCTTTCTGTCACTGTTCCACTCCCAAGTCTTGCCCAGCCTCCATCACTAAAGACTGCATTCTGTGAGCTGCAAAGTAAGTTGCAATTAGTTCTGAAATGGTAAAAGGGAGTCAACAACAGAACTTCAACTTTTCGTGATAAGTGTTAGCTGCAAGGACCATAAACTAGCTTACTTCTCAACACAATAACATGAACTATAGCAACCGACTAAAACTAGCATAAATATATTCCTTACTAGTGTATTATCCACTCATCTCAGTTACTCTCCCAGCTATTATATTGTAATTCAATATATGATGAGAAAATATGTCTAACCTAGGTGCAGCCCAATAGCAGTTCCTGAAGCTATGCACGTTTACAGTTTACCACAAGAAATATCCCTATACATCTAGAAACGCCAAGGATATATACCTTTTAAACACGTGCAATATGTCTGATATTAAAGGACGATTTCTCAAGTCATACTCAAAGCAACCACGAAGGACATTCTCAACAGAAGATGGAAGGCCGTTTGGTATTTGGGGCTTTTCGTGCTTTTCAACGACTGAATGATATATTTCATCAGCAGATCTCCCACTCCAAGGATGAAAACCAGTCAACATCTCCACAATGCAGCACCCAAATGCCCATGAATCAGTTTCAAAGGATATGGGACCTCTTACCTCTGGTTGCCATTGTTCTGGAGCCATATAGCTTGGAGTTCCAAGCCTGCGGGCCATATCAGAGTTCGGAAATAGACTACCAAGCAGGAGAAAAGGAACACCAAAGTCTCCGAGAATCGCTTGGTCATTTTCATTAATAAGAATGTTAGATGGTTTAAGGTTTAGGACCAAGATCCCCTTGGAGTGTAGTTCCAGAATTCCTTGAGCCAACTCGATCCCATACCTGTAACCAGTAGTACATAGTGAGAATTGGAAAACTTCTTCTCTATTTATCATCAGCAGAAAAGTAAAATGTGAAATTTTAATGTCTAGTCCCGACAAACATCACCTCAAAGCATCAGGTATTGTGAGCTTCCCTCCTTTAAGGCGGGCAAGTTTGTCAGCAACTGATCCCTCGTAGAACTTCATGATAATACATATCTGTCAGGACACACCCAAATATCTTAGCATGTTAAAAAGGTCAAACATGTATCAGAATTTCCATTTAGTGCAAATGAAATACATATAAAGAACATGACAAACCTTTCCACTTATAATTGAAATCCCAAATATCGAGCATACACCTCCTAACCCTTGACATTTTGAAAACAAGCTATCAAATTTATCCAGTAAAACACTCATGTGCTCCTCTTTATTAAGGGGTAACATCTTGACAGCCACTTCATGATACTCTTCATAATCTCCAGCAGACTGATGTTGGGTTGCTAACCAAACATCGCCAAAGGTCCCCCTCCCAATTCTGTGTCTAAGTTTCAATTTTGATGGTAGAATCCATGGACTTATTTGGCTAGATGAGGCTACAACAGTTCTAAGGTGATCAGGATCACCCTCGAATAGCTCAAACTCAAAAGATTCAGCCAGTTGTGCAGCAACAACTTGTTTAGCCATTTCTTGATCTGCTGCCACATCAAAGGATGACTTAAAATTTTGCTTAACAAAGTAAAATCACAGATCTTAAATTATTGTAGATGATAAAACTCCTAAGCCCTTCTCAATATAGATACAAAGATTAATTCATCGAAAGCATTTGTTATCACGATTATGCTTTTCAATCGGGGCAAGTTAGCGCATTCATAGGCTGAACTTCTTCCTACGAAAGCGTCAAACAATAAGCTCAAAGACGCAGTTATCAAGCATTTGGCTTTACAAATAATTATACAGGATTCAACATAATTTTATCTTCAAAACCCAGATGTGATTTGTTTCATAGAGCATTAGGAAACCAAAAAAAGCTAATAAGAACACGCAAAGAGCCAAAACCGTTGACCATCTGAGCTTTTTCATTTTATTTATATGCAAATAAAATTACACTACTGAAAACTAAAAACCTAAAATTCCATTTCCCTTTTGAATCCATCGATTTCTCCGCAATCAAACGAGGCATATAATTCTTTTTTCCAGTCAATTTCTAAAAGGAAAAGAATAAAGAAAGAAAAAGTTAAATGAGTTGATACTCTAGAGCTTCTTTTTTCTATGTGCCCATTTTTATGTATGTATACATAAATTAGAACCAAAACAGAGTTTCAAGTTCCAAGCTTTTCAGTAAATAGCTAAGAAATAGCATATATTTCTCTATACATATTACTTAAGAAAACCATACTCATTGAACCCAGGTGGTATATTTGTTGAGCTCCTCCAATTCAGTTTCCACTTACAAAGAATCAAAAGATACCCTTTATACTAAAATTGAAGAAAAGACCAAGAAAGAAACTTACAGACGAATTCGTGCTTGAAATCCCAAAGAGGAAAACGAAGCTTTGCGACGAAAAACAACAATAAGAACGGGCCGGTGGTATCAGTGGAGAGAGTTAACCCAGAGCTTAAACACTTTAATTACTCTATTACCCAAAAAAAGAGAGAAAAAAATACTTCTTTAATCACTCTGTTTCAAAATTACCATTTTGCACTTTAGGGCTTCATATGGGAAGTCCCGGTTCAATTTCAAATGGTTCGGCCAAAATTTTAATTACCATAGTAGGAAGAAAAGTCAAATGATCGAAGGGTAGGGTGGGAATTTTGAAGTCCATATTACAAACACAGAAGAAGTTAGCAAATGAATATTTGTAACAGAAAAAAATATAGGATGAGATGGTAATATTGATTGATTACTTAAAAGGAAGAAATTATTGCAAAAGAAGTCGATAGATACACGCAATTTTGTTAACGAGGATTAAAGAAATCAAATCAGGACACTAGAATAAGAAATAAGAAGAAGATGAATTCAAAGTTAAAGTTGGTTAAAGAAGAAATTAGTGATTTTTAAAAAAAAAAAAATATGTAACACAAAAATACAAAAACGGAAAAAGGCCACTATACCGGTGGGTGTGGCGTATTGGCAGATGATTGCAACTGCGTGACTGACTCATGTTCATACATTTCCATTGCTCCATCACGTTAGCGTAATCCCGCGGCCAAGGTTGCATTTCTTATTCAAATGCACGACCTAAGCCTGCAATCTGATTAAATCTATTTTTGTTCACTTTCTATTTATGATTTTCCTTTTTCTTTCCTTGATTATTTCATAATATGTTTACATAATGAAATGATCATGTTGTCGTGGCTTTTTTTGTTTTTTTAGATTTCTAACCGTGCCATTCCCTCTTGTAAGTGTGACAAATGTTTTTGAATTTCTTGAATATGGTCGTTTTCAAGGTTTAATGTCATTTTATAGACATCGTCCTCAGCCAAAGATGTGCTCTTTTCTGGAACTTTATTTATTTGAGCACGGTACGTTAGAAACTTTATTGAAAAAATGGAAGAAAGTTGACACTTAGAAAGAGGGAGATAATAAATCAAATCTTTTAAAAAATAAACAGAGGAAAAAAAATTAATAAAACCTACTTTTAGGTTTACAAATATAATCATTGCAAACAAAACTAGAGATAAAATCCGAAGTCGACCACCATTGAGAAAAACAAACAATTGAGGAAACTAACTTACGAGACTAAAACATCTGCTACCCGATTTCCTTCTTAGTACATATGAAAGGCAACAAAAGTCATATGGTAAGTAAGATATAGAGTCCTACACTAAATATGGCTCTATTTTGTAGCAACTTTCAAAGAACGAGCTAATAATTTTGAGATAATATAAACTCAGTCATTTTTTAACCAAAATTTTTTTTAGCCATATTTTCAAGTAAACTCAAAAGCATGAATAGTAGCTTCCAACTCTGCTTCAAAAGTGAAGCCCAAGTCTAAAGGAATTGCAAAACAACCAGGAACAAAGCCTCTAGAATTCCTAACTACACTTGAACAACTAGAAAAACCTGGGCTACCAAAAGCAAAAACCATTGGTGTTGAACTTTTTCCAAGACGAAGGAGGAGATTTCCAAACTCTTTCTAAAATACGAGGAACCTTTCTGGATCATCCTGTAAGCTGAAAATCGTATAAAATTTTTAATTACGTGACAGAATCATGCAAATAGCCAATTACGAAAAGTTTCACAGCTCGAATTGAACGACACATTAAAGATAAGACCGAAGAAAAATTTAGTTTTTTATCCTCAAAGATGGCCTAATTGCGTAAGATCCACACAATCTAGAGTATAGAAATGATACTAACTTTCCAAAAGGCATTAAGCTGAATACTGAAAAGATTGTGCATTGCTTTGTCTCAAAGATCATAAACAATACTTGTTAAGATGATTAGATAGCGAAAAGCAGAGAATTGGGCTGATTATAACTGGAAATAAAAGGACAAATGAGGAAAAGATGAGAAGAATCCTCCAAAACAACTCTATAAAAAACGACAATAAGAGGTTATTGAGAAACCTCTTTTCATCAAAGCATCATCCAAGAGAATTCTATCACGAAGAAGACACCAAAAGAATATTGATCAAAAAGGAGGAATAGAAGAAGACCATATCTATTTTGCCCAAATAATTGAACGCCCTAGAACCACAAAAGAAAGAGAAGTAAAAGCTCGAGAGCAACGGAACTATCAAGAGAACCATTCCAAAATAAAAGGTCTGGACTATCAATAGGAACAACCTTTTCAATAATAGATGTTACACCTGGAAAATTAATTCGAAACCAAGATGTGAGACACCATCCTGAATCAGAGAGAAAATCACCACCCACATTGTCAATGTGAGGGATAATATTAGTTCAATTGTCAACATAGTTGATAAGAGGAGATCTCAACCAATTAACAGTCTAAAATCTCACTTTAGAATGTTTGCCAATCAACTAATGAGATTCTTGAAACAAAGAAATACACAAAGACCTCATTCCTAGCCAGGTGGAGGATCTAATATAACGAGTTCGTAAGGTGCCATCTGGTTTGAAGAAACGAGCTCTCATGTAAGAATGCAAAGTAGAATCAACTGTCGTAATTCTCCATGTGAGCCTTATTCTAGAACTTCATCTTTCGTAAGAAACGGTCATTTTCAAAAACTTTTTTGTCGTCTGAGCTATGCTCTGTCATCTATAGATTATTGTCGTTTCAAAATTTTTGTTTTCTTATTTCCAAGAGATGTTGTCGTTTATATATTTATGTCGTTTATTTGCAGCAATCGTTTTTAAAAGTTCTGTGGTTTGGTAGGCAATCTTATCGTTTGTTCAACAGAAAATTGGTCCATCTAAAATGTTGTTGTTTGTACTTTTATTGCCCACCCTGCTTCGATAATCATTCTCATTATGGATCAACCTCTGTGTGGAAAATTGCCCTCTTTTTCTGGGGAAAAAAATATATATATATTTTGTCAAGATGTTCACCTTATTGCCATCTGCCTCGTCCATCCATCCATAGATTCCGTACATCCATCGTCTTCTTTCTTAAGAAAAAGCCTGTCGTAGGCATTAGACAATAGACACCTACGGCCGTCCCATCTACCAGTTCCTCATCTCTCTTCCTCAATCTCTCTCATAGCAAGTCCAACCGTGGATTAATAATATCTTACAATGTGGGTTTTGGTTATACTTAAGCATACTATCCTAGTTTCTGTTGATCATTGGGTGGTTTTGACAATCTACATTCCTATTAACTAAAAAGCATTCAATCACATATTTCACTCCACTTCTTCAGTTTCACAATTTACATATGTCTATAATTACGCTCATCTTAAAACTGTTGAAAAACCAAAAAGAAAATGGGGAAGAATTAACAAGTAGTCCAGCAACTTGACCCCATTATCAAACCCCGGAAAAAAAAAAAAAAAAAAAAAGAGAGAGAACTTTTACACTGAATCATATAATATATTCCCTGATGATTACATATCAATACAATACAAGCATTTCCCACAAAATTATCATACAAATATAAAATCAAAGTCAAAGTCAAAGTGGAAGGACCTTCTTCACGATGTCCTGACTAAGGGCAGCAATCTGTGAGTCAAGAGACTTGATGGACTCCACCTTCTGCTCCTCCAGCTTGGCCAGCGCCTCCTGCAGCTCCGCGTCCACCTTCTTCCTGCCCTCCGCCAGCTTCTGCTCCACCTCCGCCTGAGTCTCCTTCTTCATCTTGTTCAGCGCCGCCGATATCTCCGCCCTCGCCGCCCTCATCACCGCCGCCGCCTGCTCCTCCAGCTGCTTCACCTCCTCCGACGTGTCCTTCACCCCGCTCAGCTTCTCCTTGATGGCCGCGTCCCTGTCGTCCATGAAGTTCCCCAGCGGTGTGAAGTAGAGCTTGTCCAGCGCCACCATCAGGAGCAGGAACTCCACCATTATGATGGGCAGCGTCAGGTTGAAGTCGAAGAGCGCCGCCTTCTCGATTTCCTCCGCCAAAGACGGCGGCGCCAGGGCCAAGGAGGTCGCCGCCGCCAGGGAGAGGGATTTAAGGGTCGAGGACGAGAGGGAGTGCAACTGGGTCTTCGAGATTTTTGGGATTTTGTGCAGTGAGATTTGGGCCAGAGAGATTCTGGGTCTGGAAGCTGTAGCTGTGGCAGCGATGGAGGGTGGGGATAAGGGTTTGGAGGAGGCCATGATCATGTTGGCCATGGCGGATTCTGATGTTTGCTTTTCTGGGTGTCTCTTTTTTGTGAGTGTGGGTGATACGGTTTTGGGGGACTGGAGGAGGAAGAATTGGGGAAGCTTGTCTGTGTGTGGGATTTCACAGAGGGCTATCCCTTCCATTGCCACACAACAAATTGATGAGGGTGTGGTGGTGAGGGAGTACTGTAGTGGGACCAGTTTCACACGTGTGAGCTCGAGTATTGGTCTGAGCGGTGAGATTTCTTTAAATCCTGGACTGGGTTGGCTTTCGGGTCGAGGTCTCGGTTTAACGGATCATCCAATTCCAGGGAATCCACCAACCAAAATGGGTCTAGTGCAAATTCTGGTTCCGCAAGTAGTAGAGGTATAGCATTGTTAAGAACACTAAATTAAACGTGTCCATCTGTTTATGTGGTATCTATACGATTTTCGTGAGTTGGTTCTGATTTATTAGCTGTGTTTATTATTCTTATCTAGAGCTCTCAAAATGGGCTGATTATAAGTCTTCGGTGTGAACGGGCCAAGTCGAACCCGACCTGTATGGTGTATGGTGAGAGGCTGGACCAAACTTGCCCAGAAATGGGCCGACGCGGGCTAGCACGTGGATGGTTCTTTTTTTTTGTAAAAAAAAAAAAAAATTTAATTTAGTAATTAAAAGAAAACCAAAATATATATTATATATATACATGTGATAAATTTTTATCATAAATAATTTTAGAACTTAGAAATAGAAATATAAAATGTATCTATAAATTATAATTTTATAATTATTAATATTAAATAATAATTAGATTATATAATTGATTAGAGAAAATATAAATTGTGAATTTGAGAAAATAATAAAGAAATGAGAGAATAAAGAGATAAGAGAGTTGTTTGTACAAAGAATGAACGAGGAGACATAGTTATTTATAGGGTAGAATTTAGAGGATATTTTATTTTTTATTTTTAAAAATTTTTCAATTAAAAATAAAAAAACATCAAGTCGGGTCGGGGCACAAACTGAGGTAGATAGGCCCCGCCTGATTCTGGGAGTATGGCTAGACTTGACTCGAGCCTAATTTAAACGGATTGGGTCGGACTGGCTTATAGGCTTGTCTATTTGGCCCAATATATTTTGACAGTATTATTCTTTATCATTTCTTTTCGGATCAAGAAATTTAAGATGAGAAGTAATATTCAATTATTCGTGTTCAATTTCATCAGATTTGTACCAAGAATGTACTGGTGGTAACATAGGGACTAGGGAGTAGCTACTAACAGGCATAACATGATCTTTCATAGAAACGCTATGCATACAGTATTATTAACTAAACTCTCGAGCTTTGTACCTAGTTAGCAGCAAGACTGAGTGTGCTGTGTGCATTATAGCATCAAATTCAAGATTCAAGAACCAAATCAGACATACTTCAAGTCGGGTATTAATTGGCCACATATGAATAAATGCTCTACCAATGCTGCAGCAAATACCAAGATTTGCAAATTTTCCAAGCACTGATTACTTCACTAAATACCTCTTTGAGAACTGCGTCTTTCGTAGGCAGCATTTTTCACCACAACGTTGTATAATCTTCTTAAAACCTCCCATAAAACCAGTGGTGATTCTTGAAGGGCAGGCCAAGCCTTCCACCCTACTTTTTCCAACGGATGCCGTCTTACAATGCGAAAACCACTCTCCAAGCAAGCGAGTCAACCTGGTTTCATGCTGTCCTGTGAAACAACCTTGATCAATATAATGCTGCAGCTTCCTGTTCTCTCTGTCATCATTGTTGTGTTCCTTGTCGCTTCGTTCATCATCGTCACAGCTTATTGGTGGCGATCCTGACCTGAACATATTCAATTGTATCATCCATGCTCATAGTGCAAACTTAACAGCCCACCAAAAAGACCACAAGCAATATGTGCATGATACTAATAGGGCAACACAGCTATATCCAGAATAAACTCATCCTGATCTGCCTAAAGAATTGCGCAACAGATTTTTAGTTTTGGGGCAATACTTGAATACTTTAGCCATAGGGGAAGGTTCTTACACATTAGGCTGCTTTGCAGCAACAACTCCTTTCTTAGATCGCTTTTTTATCAGGTTATAGCTGATTGAGACATGCCGCATGAAATGAAGCTGCTTGCACCAAAGAGCAGAAAAATTAACACTAGCAGCAAAATGCAAACTTGAATATTAATGAAGGAAGAAGAGAAAAGGAATAGACTGGTGCTGAACTAAATGCATAAAGGAAAAATCGGTAAGAAAATCAGCTTCAATATTGGCACTCTCAGTTTTTAGCAGGGTTGTGCCTCAGGAAATTCAAGAGCATAGCACTCGATAAATTTTGACTGGTTGCTGGATTAGTCCTTAAAAGAGTCTTCCTAGAATAATCCTTTGAGCAACTCCGATTATCAGTAATGATGATCTGTATCTTGTCCATNACCCAAAAGCTATTGTGATAAAGATCTAAGAATTCAGCACCAGTGATGACGAGTCACATATGTTCAATTGCGTGATTCCATCAACAATTTTAGGAACACTAATTATCTCCGCATATGAGACATTGTCTAAAAAGTGCCTCAAATAACACGAGAAACTTGTTACAGACCTGGTCACCATCCTTGATGCCATAATTTTTGACGTAATCCGTATCTACCACTAGCTTTTGATCATTGTAGCACAAGCAGAAATGTCCCCACACGTGTGGCCTGCATGAACCCAATTGCAGAAGGAAAGATAATAAATACTAATAATCGCCCATAAGAACCAAATTTGTTACCTGCTAACTGACAAGAAACAAACATTTACATTTTTTGATAGCTATTTAAAATCTTCCGGTGAAACTAGGCATTGTATCAGGTTCAAGATTTCTTCATTTTCAAATTGTGCTGCATTAGCTCATTATATAATGATACCACATTATTCTGACCCGAGGAAGAAAAAGACCCAAAAAAACTTGTAGAGTACAAAACATGAACTTCAAGAGTATTACTAAGCTAGGAAGTAAGAAGAGTTGCTTTCAAAACGTTACAAACAAAGGTATGTAGTACCATGAAATTTTTTCTGGTCCTTTCTGAGGCAGGTGACTGAAGACTCCCTCCACTGCCTTCTTAAGTTCCGCAACAGTGGCTGTTTTTGCAACTTGCATATCTGTAACATTAAAGAACCAAATTCATTCCATACTCAGAACAGGAAGTAAACGAACTTAACCCATGTTTACTTCCATTTCGCTGACACTTTCTCAGCATCCAAACAGGGTATTAGAAATGTGTCATCTGTGAAAGAATGAAGACCTAGAGAGAGAGAGAGAGAGAGAGAGAGAGAGAGAGAGAGGGAACAAAAAAAAAGAGTGGAAGATAATACCAAATGAAGAGCCATCGAGTTTGAGAACAGAGAGCTTGAGGGGCTCCTCAGGAAGCTTATCATATGAAACACCCTTCCGAGAAAACCCATCAATAAGCATCAAAGGAGACAATGGCAATGCTAGAGAGCGCCGGGGCTTCTCGAGTGAAGGGCGAGGGGCAGAGTCTTCATCTTTGTTGACACTGACCATGCTAGGAGCCATGGTGACCGAAGTCTTGGCGAGCCTTGAAATCCATTGGCCTTATAGAAAGAGAGATTCCTAAGAGAGAATAACACGCATTGGATTTGGCATTGTGATGTGAAGGAGGAGCTTCCAAGCTCTTTTTGAGCTTGTGTCGGAGGCAATTCCTCCCCGCAAAGACAAACACAGAATTCTTGGCTTTGCTTTTCCCTCTCAATCTCTCTAATCTCTTTTTCATTTAATAACCAAATTAGTAAGTTTAGGCTTAATACCACTCTAAAGAACTAGTTTCTTTTCCGTTAAGATCGATGTAGCGTATTCATGATCCATTGATGACTTATTTATAATCATTAAATTAAAAAAAAAAATTCCTTTAACCAGAATATTAACTTGTACAGTTTATCAGCAATTACTTCTTTTCCAAGATTTCCAAAAGTTTCTTATCGTATTTGAAGCGCTTCTTTTTCCAACTTTTTTAAAAAAACAATAATAATAATAATAATAATAAAACATTCTTTTTAGCTTTTAGAACTAACATCCAACTTAAAGCGCAGGGGAAACAGATAGCAAAACTGAACAAGTTCTTGAAGGCGTCTAAACCCGACCAGCCTTTAATTTTTTAGCAAAAGTGCATACTTGTATAGTCCACAGATAATGAAAGTTCTTCGCAAGTTGGTAAATAAAAGTAAACAATCAAGGACGAGGTTACCTAATGCAAATACCCCACATGACGGAGGCGGTTACAAACCAAGAGTTGTCATTTAAATTAGTGTACGGTATCAACAATGTTACTGTTACATCAATTTATAGTTAACAATTTTACTCTTCCTATCTTCAAAACTTTTAGCATTCGATATTAGCGGAATTAAACGGAACATAAAACAACAACATTGGCTCAGCAAGAGCCTTTCAGACACTATATAAACTAAATTAGAACAGAAACCAGTTGTCTTCATCTAGAAGTAAAACCGTTACAAAGAAGCAGGGTCAGGTTGACTCAGCGGAAATATGCTGTCTTAAAGCATCAAATCGAACTTTCAGGGACCCCAATAATCGCCAGTAGAAGGTGCAAGGATAATATAAACAATGGCCAAAGCCGATCATCTCGAATGGAAAGAGTATACCGAGCTTTTCGAGTTACTTCCCTATGAGCTTATAATATGCGTACAACCCCGAGCCAAGAAATCCCAGGAATTGCCCAATAACGTTAAACTACAAAAAGGATACTCATACCATAAAATTCTATCACAAGAGTGAAGCAAAAGACACTGTGATAACCATTGAATTAAGAGAAGTTTATAAAAAGAGAAGCATAGTTTATACTCACAAGATCAAATGGAAGCCCACCAAAAATCATCCAGCCAAGACCAATGGTAAAAAGATCCTACAGGTCATGTCATAATAATGAAAGTTAGAGTTGACGTTCATTTTGGTACCAAAATATTCTAAATCCCCGTTGCAGAGGAAACAAAAAAGATGCGAATTGCAGCTGGTAAACACACCTTCAGATTACCACAAATCGTCTGTGTGAGTGCTGAATTGAGCGTTGTGTTAAGAAATATACTGTAGTTCAAGAAGAAAGCAAGTATACAGGAACAAAGCAATACAGCCTGCCCAAGAAACAAGCAAAACAATATAGCAAAGTATAAATACCAACAAACACATGGAAACCAAATTCATAATAATAAAGTTTTCCACAAAGGTGAACTGGGAGTACCACAAAACCAGGTGAAAGCAGAAAAGGAAAATTGATTGTCATCTTCAAATCACCCTGAATAAATGTCCAAAACAGCAGAATTGGTCCACATACAATTCCTATTCATATTGGAAAAAGAAAAAGGCAATGTTACCTTCAGTTCACACATGTAATTAGATTTAACAGGGATTTATCATTATAAGGGGAAAAATAAAGAAAAAAAAATCTAGAGGCATTAATCAAGTAAGGATCTGTAAGCTTACCATTGCACCACATGAGGCCGAAGCTGTTAAGACCACTGGATTTCCCTGAGAAACAGCAAGTTTTGGTTCATTTTTCAAGATGTAAACCTAGCAAATAGCATTTGAAAGATTCGGCTTGAAGAAAAACTTCTAAAAGTGGTACGTACCAATGCGGGCTATGGTTGCAAGATATATTGCGGTGGTGATGTTGGATAAGAAAACAATGGAATAGCCATAGGCATCAAATGAGAAGTCCCGAGCTCCAGCAATAAATGCACCAAGAATGATCAATCCAACACTGATAACTTAAAATTTTCAGTTAAATTAGGGAACCAGAAATATGGTCAGTTAAGCAACGTCTATTTCAGTAGCAATTATAAATAAAAAAATCAGGATTCTCCATATTCTACAAAATAAGCATTTTATTGTTATTGTAGCTGTGGGCAGAAGAAGTCGGAACAGGAAAAAGAAATGCCTGAGACAGGTGGACCAAAAAAACAATTTTTTGTGGGGGCCCTAGGGGAGTCCATAGTTCGTACGGAGAAACATAAATATCTAGTAGCATGACTTAACAGGCCACCACTATGCAGTGAACAAGGCCGACTTAAGTTTCAGAGAGAGTATGTACTCTGCTACTCATTCTAAGTTCCCCTTGTCATCTAATCTTCAAATATTAAAAATCTAAAAAGTTAGACTAATTCATTGTAACTGAAAATTTTTCACAGGTAAAAGAAAGAGTGAAACTGCTAATGAACTAACATCAACATATACAGGGAAAAATGAAGCAAAGATGCCATTTACCTTCCTACAATAGGAGGTGTGTATCTTTGCCCTGCCAAAATATATTCCATTATCATAGTAAATACCACTGTTGTGCGCCTGAGGGTGGTATACATGGGAACATTTACTCCACGCACAGACTCCATGGTGGCTAGCTTTCAAGGACAAATTACGTAGTGGGTAGACATTTAAACAACGTACAACTAAGAAATCCAATTTCTACATATTGCCAGCCAGAAAATGTTTTCAATATTTTGATAATGATGTGCATACCATATAAAGCAAATAGGCTCCTGAAAGAGGAAGGGTATGCCTCACGGTCTTCAATGGCACAAGAGTAACGGCATTATCAGGAGCTGTCAAAGAATCACTGACCGTGAAAGAAATTACTCTCCAGCATCTTAATGCATAGAGAAGACAACATGAACATATCATCTGCATTGGCATTTAAATCGCTGGCGTTCAAATTGCAGGCCAAATGGATATTACACACGATAATAGGATAAAAATGATAATCTAAAATAGTGAAAATTATGACAAATTCCAAAAAAAGGACAGGACAAGTACAGCATTGACATGCACAATAAAACCTGTGTAGCACTTTTCCAATTTGTGGTAAATGACATTAAAAATACACAACAAATGAAAATATAAACAAGGAAGAATTGAAACTAAAAAAGAGCTCTATAGCCTTAGTGAAAGGCAGAATAAAGTAGAAGCTAAAGCATCACAAAGGGAAATTTTTGAAGTAAATAAATAAATCCAGAATATCTCAAGCAGAAGAGAATTTACTTTTCACGTAAAAATGTAACACTCATAACAATTCACAATTAACATAAAACAATTAAAGGGCAGGGGAAAAAAAAAAAAAAAAACCCTTAAATGTGCAAAACCAACTCGTTTCGAATGGAATCTACCTGAAAGAGAGTGATGACATTTGCACACGGGAAGCTATATGAAGAAAGAGCTGCTTTGTTGAACATAACCAAAAGCACTGCAAAAAAACAGATGCAGCAAATAAATGAAAATATCTCATTAAAAAAAAAAAAGCACAAAACTTTGTCAAAATTTCGTGTTTATACGGTGCCAAACTAGACTCGTATTATACAAACTTTCCCAAGTCAACCTAACAGGATCAATCCAAAAAGTCAAAAAATTTCCCCCAATTTTGAATACACCAAAATCCCAAAACCGATCAAACCAAACAAATAATTCCCAAATAAATAAAATTAAAAAATTGAAGCAGGGTAATTAATTAAGAATCCAGGCAATAATTGTAAGAAAAAATTCAAAAAAAAAAAAAAAAAAGAAATCTTACCTGCGCAAGACATGTAGGAGACGGCAGCGTAAGCTCCTCGTTTGGTCATGGACGAACCTTTGAAGAGCTTGTCCTCACCTCGAACGAGTCTCTCCCTCTCCTCCTCTCTCGGAGGATCCGATATCGGCAGCATCGGATTCTTACCCGAGCTCGAACCCTTCAGAGACATCTCTCTCTCCCTCTCTCTCTCTCTCCCTCTTCTCTGAGACTCTGATCGCCGAGTTCAACGGTAGGGGAAGGCTGGGATTTCAATGGCTATGAAGTCGAGTTCGTTCAAATGCGAGCCCGAGCTTGAATATACGAACTCGCTGAGTTGACTCGCTCGCTAACCCGGCCAATTCTCCACTCCGTAATTCGGTATTAGATCCGATCCGAATCCGTAAAGTCTTTGGGTCAGGATCAATTGGGCCCACAGCCCAGTCCTCAAATCTTATTGGTCCACTTATGAGAAGTCAGACTTTTCCTCTTCTCTATTGGGCTTTGAATCTTTCTAAGGCACGATCCGGCAAAGGTTGCCCTGACCAACTTCCACTCTTGACTCTTCCGAAAATTCAACCCAATAGAGACGACATCCTTTCCTCAAAGACTTGAAATGACCCTCCCTTTTATTCTCTGTGATAAGACATTACAAAATTTTACTATTTATGAATTTAATTAATTATGAATTTAATTAATTCTCTCTGTTGACGGAGGTTTTATCAACAATAAATTTAGAAAAAATCAAGAGATGTGGCTTGTGTGAATTGAATTAATAATCAAAGCAAATAAGGAGAGAGGATTTTATAGTGGTTCAGCCTCGAAAAAGACGAGCCTACGTCCACTGTTTTTCTACTATTTTATGAAGAATTATGAACACTCAAGGTTACAACGTCTCGTCTGAAGATTGGAAAAACTGAAGAGTAATTGGAATACTCAAAACTTGCTTCCCTTCGGAATATTGAGTCCCCTTTATATAGGTAAAGGTAACCCTATGTCCCTAGGATCCTAATTGTATAAACGGGTAACTATACAATTGGGTAACGTAAATTAAGTAACAACATAATTAGATAATCCTTCAAAACGGATAACTAGTTGATCATAAATAGGAGACTTTTGTTTCCCTTTCTTTGTAGGTTTCTTGTTTGACATAGCATATACTTCTGTTTCCCTTTCCTTGTAGGTTTCCTGTTTGATATAACATATACCTCTGTTTCCCTTTTCTTTCGGAAGAGGTCGCCCACCACCTATTCGGAGAAGGTCGCGCATACTCATGCAAAAGAGACTACACAGATAAGGTCGCATATATCCTGTGGAAGAGGTCGCATATAACCCTTATGCGACCTTAGGATTTTAGACCGCACAACAATTACCCCCCAACTCCATTAGTTCTTTAGGACGAAATGGAGCTTCTAATTACCTTGCGACCTTAAACATGTGATGTCATGACCTAAACTTGAGGTCTGAATAGTCGAAGAGCCGCCAGATTTCAAATCTCATCTCTCAAGATCACGCGTATCTTTTTTCTGTCAGAACGGAACACGTGTAGCCTTTTCTGAGAGAGCAGAATTCGAGGAAGCCTAATGATATCAACCGTCGCTCCACATCTTTTCAAATTTTAAACAATCCTGACTTTTCGGATAGAATCAAATCCCGCGCAATCTTCAGCCTTCAGATTTAAAATTCAAACTCCCTGATTTACGGCTGTGATTTAACGGTACCTGGATTATAAATATCAGAAACCATCTCGTCCTGTTTCATTTTACTATTTCTATCTCAGAAAATATCAAAATCCCAAAAAACCCTAGCGCCATTTTATCTCTCAGCTCGCTCAAATCACAGCTTCTTCTCCGACGAAGTTTCAAATCGTCTCAAATCTTCCACTTCTGAAGAAAGGTCAGTTTATTTCTTCTCTTATTTCTTCTATTCTTGAAAATAATTTCAATCTTTGGGAATAAATACTCATTTCATCGAAGTGAAACGAGATTTTTTTTTTTTTACACCCCATTTTTCAGTCCGTAGGGTAGAATTACTAGATATCAATTAGAAATGAATCTATGAAAAGAATTTCTAGGGTCTGATACCCTATTTTATTCCCAATGAATTGCTCGAATATTTACTGATGAACTGCTCGATCATTTACTGATGAACTGCTCGAACACTTTCTGATGAACTGCTTGAATACTTACTGATGAATCCGTAGACCATTTAGGAATGAGCTTGCTTGTTTAGTACAATTTTAGGATGAATACCCAGAGTGCTAGCATAGTGGAAATCCTCGATATCTGAATCCCTGCGTATTTCTTTTCAGATGTCTAATAGTGAGGAATTTAGGGAAGGAAATACTTTTTCTGGAGAATCTAACTCAAGTGTTAGCTCTATTAACCTTGAGGATTATCTCGAGCCAGAACCCGAGATAGAAATAACAGGGGCAAGACAGAGTAGTCCTCGAATAGGCGATCTTCCCCAGGATCAGTGGCCCAGACACATAAGGGATGCCCCAGCATTTTCATCTGGCTACCAGTACATAGAGGGGAACTGGTCATGTATCAACGTTCGGACGAGCTGCACGTCGAACAAACTCAGAAAAATTGTGAGCAACTACAAGATCGCCATCCCCCTTCGTCTACCAATGGAATTTAACCGACCACACACTCCCCCTCATGGACTCGCTTCCTTTTCTGAGGCAGTCCTCAAATGCGGTGTGCATCTCCCACTCCATCCATATATAAAATCAATCATCGATTACTATGGGGTCGTCCCTTTTCAATTGACCCCTAATACCTATAGATATATGGTAGGTTTATATATATTATACCATAAACTAGATTTAGAAACCCCTCACCTGAAGAATTTGCTTAGTTCTACCAAGTAAAGTCAAATCCGTCAGATCTCGGCTTCTTCTATGCGAGCAAATGGTCGAATCAAGCAATAAAAATGATCTATGGGGTTCGCAACAACATGGGAAAATGGAAAAATTCATTTTTCCATTTTGACTATGCAGCTAATGGCTTCTTTCAAAATCCCAGTAGGTAGTCTTCCAATTTATTGCCTTGTTTATATATTTATTCTTATACTGATTGCATTCCAATGTCATCGCAGATAATAGGGATCGACCCGGACTCTCCAGGGATTAGCTCGCAAGAGTATATAAGGTCAACGACCTTCCAGTTGAAGAATTTAACTGGAAGGTACTAGGCACAACGAAGAACCTGGTCGCTTGTGGTCTGATTCCGAAGGGTGCCGCGTTCCCAGACCCCCCAGTTCTCTCTTCTAGGCCATCGAGCTCGAAGAAGAAGCCGAGGAAGAGACAGACTTAGGTGCCTCGTCCTCCAGGGTCAGAAAAAGAAAGGCACCGGTCACACCTCCACGCTCAGAGCCTTCATCTCCAGAGACTGTGTCACCACCAGCTCCTCAACCAGTTCCACAAGAAGAAGGTAATCACATGCTCAATCTAATTACCTTTATATTATGTTTCCTCGCTCACTAACATATTCAGTACAGAGATGGTCATTGGTAGCGGTCTGCGAGCACTTCCTTCAACTCTCGGGTCAATGGCAAAAACCAAAACACCCGAGAGTACTCCGCCATCGAAAGGGAAGGAGAAGGTCGACTGCTCGAAGAAAAGAAAAGTCGCCTTCGAGGACGTCCCAGTGAGCTCGCCCCCTCCACAACCTTCTCAGCCAGCGAGTACTCCTGAACTCCCTACCGAGGCTGCCACCTCTTCGGACCCGACCTTGGCAGATAAAGGCGACGAGCTCTTCGCACTCCTTAACCAATTACCAGAGAAGGCTAGTATGAGCGTAGCCTTTATCGACCGCTTCACATCTGAAGAAGGTTGGGAGCGAATGAAGCGACGTTCTGCCAAGGTCGCTTTCGGATCTGCAATGAGGATGCTGGCCAATGTAAGCTTCTCAATCTTTTCTTCACGAATACTCTTTTGATATTAACTTGGAAATTTACATATTTTTTTTTAGACTGTGGCTGCTGCTGTCCTGATGCACGATCTAGTTCTCGAATGCTTAGAGAAAGCTGAGAAAGTTGATGAAATAACTCAAGCATTCGAGAACTCAGAAAAGGCTTGGGAGGACGAGCGAACGGCCTTCCGCTCAGAAAAGCAGCAGATGTGCGAGGACCTGGCCAAGGAGAGACTCGCCAAGGAAAATCTCGAGGAGAAAGTCAAAGAGCTCGAGAAGGTCGTTTCTGAGTATCCAGACCGTATGAGGGAAGCGACCACCGAGGCGGTTCACAAAGCTATCGAGGAGTTCAAAGCGACCGAGGTCAAAGAACTCGAAGATAAGGCTAGTGATATCGCCTCGTCGACCATCATCTTCAACATATTTTGCGAGCATCCGAATTTTGACTTCTCCATCCTTGGTGAGGATGTGGTCGAACTTGTGCAGAGCTGGAAAGAGGACACGACCAAGACTGGAGATGACGGCGCGAGCCCTTCTACATGAAGTGTTTTTTTTGTTTAACAATGCGGGCTTTGTCCCCTTTCTGTATGGACGACTTTTTTTTTTTAATAAATATTATTTTTCCTTCCTTATATGCTCATGCAAAATAATGAAAAGAAACAACAGTAATTTTAACTAAGTAGTCAATCACAAATGATCGATCAGTACGCTTTTAGCGATTTAAATCTGACTAACTTAAAACGAGTTTTAAGTGTTAGGATGGGTTAGGTCGCTTAAGAAAACAGTTAATACGAGTGATGCAAACTCTAACTGTATTTCAAAAGTTCCATGTCAAAATAAAACATAGCAATATATCACTTCGAACAACGAACGTTTTGCTTAGTTACTTTTCTGTTCGAGGAGAGAAATTGCGTAATACGACATGCTGAGGCATGAAGCGAGGAGAAAATCCTAGGATTTTAAGGAGATTCAGACACGTCGATGATCTGAGATTTAGACACTTCGACGATCTAAAACCATGTCTCCTCTAAATGGACGTTTGCATAGTCCCTTAGGAAACCAGTAGGAGATAACATTCTGATCCCACTGCCTCCCGAGTTTTATGGTGTCCGAAAACTGCCATAAAACTATAAATGAAGAATAGCCGAAGTAATAACCGAGTTGAAGTAATAGCCGAAGAAGTATTATTGAATATTAATGAAGAAGATACAATAAGCTGTTGAAGATATCATAAAGAATTATTGATAATAACGACGAAGCTGTTCAGCATTCCAGGCATGCTCGACCTTTTGTCCACTGATGTGAGCTAAATTATATGTTCCAGGTCGAATGACATTATCAATAACATAAGGTCCTTCCCAAGAAGGCTTAAATACACCAGCACCATGCTCTCTATTATTAGGTAGAACTCGTCGAAGGACAAGATCTCCAACTTCAAAATGTCTACCCTTGACTTTGGAATTATAATATCGAGCAGTGCGCCGTTGGTATGATGCAATTCGGAGCTGAGATTGTTCACGCCGCTCTTCTAGAAGATCGAGTTCAACTCTCAGCAATACATCATTCTGTTTTTGTTCATAAATAGATCGCCGCAGGGAGCCCGCACCAATTTCAACAGGAATCATCGCTTCATATCCGTAGGCTAAGGAGAATGGACTCTCTCCTGTAGTAGTTCGTTGTGTGGTGCGATAAGCCCATAATACTTCTGGAAGTACTTCTGGCCAAGCTCCTTTATGCTCCTCCAGCTTTGTCTTTATATTTTGCTTGAGTATTTTGTTTATCGCTTCCACCTGCCCATTGGCCTGTGGATGAATAATAGCGGAGAAGCTCTTTTTGATGCCCAAGTTATTGCAGAAGTCACGGAACTCGTCACAATCGAATTACTTTCTATTATCAGAAATTATGGTATGTGGTATACCATAACGACAGATTATAGATTTGTAAACGAAATCTATCATTTTCTTTGCGGAGATGGTGCTTAAGGCTTCGGCTTCCGTCTATTTTGTAAAGTAATCGACTGCGACTACCGCATACTTCAAACCACCTCGCGCTAATTGAAGCATCCTAATAATATCAATTCCCCACACAGTAAATGGCCATGGATTAGTCGTTGAAGTTAAAGGAACATGTGGTTTTCTAGGAATGGTCGCAAACCGTTGACATTTATCGCATTTCCTAGCAAATTCCAATGTATCCTTCTTCATAGTTGGCCAAAAGTACCCTTGTCGAAGAATCTTATTTGCGAGCGCCTGCCCCCCAGAATGATTTCCACATATTCCTTCGTGAATTTCCCTCATAATATAACGTACTCTATTATCATTCACGCATAATAATAATGGTGAGCTGAAACTCCTCCGATAAAGTTGCTCATCCTGAATGACATAGCGAGCCGCTTTCATGCGAAGCCGCCTTGCATCGTCTTTATTTTCAGGGAGATCGCCGCTTTGTATATATCGCATTATGGGGTCCATCCATGATGGTTCCTCATCAACCGGCATAATTACTTGGGGTTCGACCTCGATGCTCGGTGAGATAAGAAATTCAACAAGAACTACTTTCAATAATTCTGCATCTTTTGTCGAAGTGAGCTTAGCGAGTGCATCTGCCCAGGTGTTTTTAATACGAGGAAGAAGCTGTATATTATACGTGTCGAACGTTAAGAACAACTCCTGCACCTTCTTTAAATAGGCCATCATTCTCTCTCCTCTCGCTTGATAATCACCCTTAACCTGACAGACGACCAGCTGGGAGCCACTGTACACCTCGATTGCTTCGACCTTTATTTCCTGTGCGAGCTTTAGGCCAGCTATCAGTGCTTCGTATTTGGCCTCATTATTTGACGCTGGGAATTTGAAGCGAAGCGCATAATGAATATTGTGCCCTTCAGGACTGATTAAAACTATGCCCGCACCTACTCCATTCTCATTCGATGACCCATCAACATAAAGCTTCCACAACTTTGATGTATCTGAGGCAGGTTTCTCGAGTACTCCCGTGGGAAGATTGACGTCGTATGTAAATTCTGCGATAAAATCTGCGAGGGCTTGACCCTTTATAGCAGTGCGAGGTTGAAAATTGATGTTAAATTGACTCAATTCAACAGCCCACTTAAGCAGCCGCCCTGACGTCTCAGGTTTCTGTAAGACCTGTTTCAGCGGGAAATTAGTGAAAACTCGGATGAAGTGAGCATGGAAGTAAGGTCGAAGATTTCTTGATGCAATGACGAGTGCCAGTGCCAATTTTTCCATCTCTGGATACCTGGTTTCAGCATCAAGTAATCTCTTACTCACATAATACACAGGTCGCTGAATATTTGACTCCTCACGAATTAATGCGGCACTCGTCGCATACTTAGAAACAGCGAGATATAGGTATAATTCTTCTCCCGGATTTGGTTTCGATAAGAGTGGAGGGGAACCCAAGTGTTTTTTCAATTCTTGGAACGCCTGCTCGCATTTCTCCGTCCACTCGAATCTTTTTGATCCCTTCAACACCTCAAAGAAAGGTTGGCATTTATCGGTTGATCTGGATACAAACCGACTGAGAGCAGCTACTCTTCCTGCTAGGCTTTGTACATCTCTGGGTTTACGAGGAGATTGCATATCAATCAACGCTTGTATCTTCTGAGGATTTGCTTCGATCTCTCGCTGGTTGACCATAAAACCCAGAAATTTTCCAGATCCCACTCCAAATGCACACTTCTGGGGATTTAGCTTCATCTGGTATCTCCGGAGGATTTTGAACATCTCATCAAGGTGTTTGATGTGATCTTCAGCTTTTTCCGACTTGACTAGCATATCATCGACGTATACCTCCATTGTCTTGCCAATTTGTTTTGCAAATATCATATTGACAAGACGTTGGTAGGTCGCTCCCGCATTGATAAGTCCGAAGGGCATCTTTTTATAGCAGTATAATCCTCGATCAGTGATGAACGAGGTGTGTTCTTCTTCCAGCTCGTACATGGGGATTTGGTTGTATCCTGAATATGCATCCATGAAGCTTAAAAGTTCATGTCCCGATGTCGCATCTACAAGCTGATCAATTCTCGGAAGAGGGAAGTTGTCTTTAGGACATGCCTTGTTGAGATCGGTAAAATCAATACAGGTCCTCCACTTCCCATTAGGTTTTTTCACCAAGACCGGATTTGCAAGCCAGTCAGGGTAAAAAGATTCTCTTATGAACCTAATTTCGAGCAATTTCTCCACCTCTTCCTTTAATGCGACGTAACGTTCTGGATTCATGGCCCTTCTCTTTTGTCGTACAGGCTTTTTTGATGGATCTATGTTAAGACGGTGGGATATGATCCTTGAATCAATCCCTACCATATCCAAATGCTGCCATGCAAAGACATCCAAATTAGACCTCAGAAAAGCGATCAATGAAGCTCGCACAGGTCCTTGAACCTCCGTTCCAATCTTCAAATTCCTAGAAGAAAGATCGAATGATAAATCTTCTAGGTCTTCAACGGGTCCAGTTCTGACTTCGTCAATTTCTCGAGGATCGAAGTCTTCACTGGTTGTTTCGATTGACACTTTCACTGACGCTTTATCTGACGATCCGACTGGAGCTTTGCTCGCTGCCTCAGCTGACGTTTTATTCGCTACTACGACTAACACTTTGTCCACTGCCACGACTGACGCTTCATCCGCTGCCACGACTGACGCTTCATCTGCTGCCACGACTGACGCTTCGATCGCTTCTTCTGGCAGGTGGACCATCATTGTGCGGGACATCGCATCCTTTGCTGCGAGTTTCAGCGAGTTGTTATAGCAAGTCCTCGCATCATACTGATTTCCTCGCACCTCGCCTACCCCATGTTGGGTCGGGAACTTCATTGNTGTCTTTAGGACATGCCTTGTTGAGATCGGTAAAATCAATACAGGTCCTCCACTTCCCATTAGGTTTTTTCACCAAGACCGGATTTGCAAGCCAGTCAGGGTAAAAAGATTCTCTTATGAACCTAATTTCGAGCAATTTCTCCACCTCTTCCTTTAACGCGACGTAACGTTCTGGATTCATGGCCCTTCTCTTTTGTCGTACAGGCTTTTTTGATGGATCTATGTTAAGACGGTGGGATATGATCCTTGAATCAATCCCTACCATATCCAAATGCTGCCATGCAAAGACATCCAAATTAGACCTCAGAAAAGCGATCAATGAAGCTCGCACAGGTCCTTGAACCTCCGTTCCAATCTTCAAATTCCTAGAAGAAAGATCGAATGATAAATCTTCTAGGTCTTCAACGGGTCCAGTTCTGACTTCGTCAATTTCTCGAGGATCGAAGTCTTCACTGGTTGTTTCGATTGACACTTTCACTGACGCTTTATCTGACGATCCGACTGGAGCTTTGCTCGCTGCCTCAGCTGACGTTTTATTCGCTACTACGACTAACACTTTGTCCACTGCCACGACTGACGCTTCATCCGCTGCCACGACTGACGCTTCATCTGCTGCCACGACTGACGCTTCGATCGCTTCTTCTGGCAGGTGGACCATCATTGTGCGGGACATCGCATCCTTTGCTGCGAGTTTCAGCGAGTTGTTATAGCAAGTCCTCGCATCATACTGATTTCCTCGCACCTCGCCTACCCCATGTTGGGTCGGGAACTTCATTGTTAGATGATAGATCGAGGTGACAGCTCGAAGTTCTCTTAATGTCGGTCTTCTTAGCACAGCGTTGAAGGCAGATGGGCAATCTACCACCAAAAACTGGGTCATTATCGATGAAACTCTTGGAAAGGTCCCAATGCTGACCATCAGTTCAATCATGCCCATAAGTATCAGGCTGTCACCAGTAAAACCATAGAGTGTAGTGGCGGCAGGCTTCAGGTCACTCTCATTCAACCCCATCTTTTTGATGGCATCGAAATATAAGATGTCCACAGCACTTCCGTTGTCGACCAATACTCGCCACAACTGTGTGCTTCCATAGTTAATTTTTACGACCAGCTCGTCATTATGCGGATAATGGACTTCCCTTACATTTTGCTCTGTGAAGGTAATATCCATTTCCGGTACTCGTTGAAGCTTGCGTGGTCGCTGATCAAGGTGCATGACGTTGGTTAATGGCTGCTGTCGAGCTTCTCGTGCGTATCTATCCTGTGCTCGCTTGGAATCTCCTCCAACATGCGGTCCTCCGAAAATAGTTCGCACTTCACGCTGAATTTCTGGAGGTCGCTGTTGGTCTTCTTCTCGCCTTTTATCGCTCTGCCTGGTATACTGCCGCAATCGTCCCTTTCTAATCAGCCTTTCGATTTCATCTTTCAGGGCAAAGCAACTATTAGTGTCATGCCCAATATCATTGTGATATCAGCAAAACTTGTTGGGGTCGCGCTTTGCCCTGTCCCGCTTCATTGGTTCTGGTTGTCGGAATCGCTCCTTCTGATTTGTGACCGCATAGATATGATCTATGGGCGCGTTTAATTCAGTGTGATTATTAAACCTCATGGGAGCTTTTGAGATCTCCTGCCTTTTAGGTCTAGGCTGATTCTCATTTTTCTGTTCATTATTCCTCTTGTTTTTCTTATTACCGCTATTGTTGGTGATGACCGTAACTTTTGCCGCATCTGTCTTTCCTCCTTTTTTAGTCTTTTGAAGATTCTCTCGTGAAGATTCTAACCTTAGATATCGACCGACTCTTCGGTAGAAGTCTTTGAGAGTTCTACACTCTCGTTCAAGTAATTTCTCCCAGAGTTTTGTTTCTGGTCGCACCCCAGCCATCATAAGAGTAAGAACTCCTCCTTCAGCTGGGTTGTTGACCTTCGCTAGCTCTGAAGTGAACCGATTGAGATAAGACCGTAGAGTCTCCTCTGGACCTTGCCGGATTGCGGCCAAACTGGCAAGCAGAACAGTGAAATTCTTTGCAGCCTGAAACTGTCTCAAGAACGCCGTTTGTAATTGTTGCCAGGACGAAATTGAATTGGATTTAAGTCCTCGAAACCACTTCTTTGCTGCTCCTGAGAGTGTTACAGTGAAACATCTGCAGCGTGCATGATCAGTAACCCGATGAAGTTCCATCAAGTCACTGAAGTGATCCATATGGTCCTGTGGATCAGTCTTCCCATCAAAAGTGTTGATGGTGGGAAGTCTGAATCCGGTGGGAAGGGCTGCAGCTTGAACCTCCTCGCTGAATGGCGACTGTCGATACCCATCAGTGAGCTCATCATCCCAGCCAGTAAGTGCATCTAATGCGATCCTTAAATTGTGAACATCGACGTTCAGAGGGAAAGTATCATTCCTTGCTGGTGGTAAAAGCGACCTTTGTTCATTATCCTGTTTCACGGCGGGTTGGTCAGGTAGAGTCTTCTGCGATTTATGAGAGGAATCCAGTGAAATAGTGCGACGAGACCGGCTTTGGTCGTTGTGATGCGATACAGATTGATCATGACCACGTCGTCGCTCCAAATACTGTCTTAGGTCTGCAGGATCATGTCTTGACTCCCTGCTGATTCTTTCGAAGATGCTTTTTGATGGTCGTCCTTGTTCGCCGCTCAAGCAATCCTGGCTATTAGTGGATTTACGAGAAGGTTGTATACTATCACGGTTCGTACTTAAACTCTCCGTACCAGATTCTGGTGGCAAGTTTGCGACCTTGCCTTTCCCTTTGGAGATGCGATCTTCATGACGCTCCTAATGAGTTCTTGGCTGGCCGCATTTTCTCGTCTCGAGGATCTGTATTCCCTTCTCAGGTAATTGAGCAGGACGTTCTTTGGGACGTTCATGTTGTGGTGGGGTCACCATCTACCCTTCAGCAAGTCGTCGCAGGGTGTCATTGATCTGGTTAGTGACTTGCTGAAGGTTCACGAGCGTTTCCTCCATACGATCCTGTCTCTGGGAAAGGTTCTCTGTTATCATCATAGTAGGCTGATCCGGAGCAGGGGCTGCCTGTGTAACAGCAGTACTTTGAGGTTGGTTTTGGCTAGTTCCAGTGACTCTGGTAGTGTTTCTAGTATTTGCCATTATTGAAAAGGTGGAATTTGACAAATTTTTCTGCCGGAATAGCCCTCCTTCTAGCGCCAATTGTTGATGGAGATTTTATCAACAATAAATTTAGAAAAAATCAAGAGATGTGGCTTGTGTGAATTGAATTAATAATCAAAGCAAATAAGGAGAGAGGATTTTATAGTGGTTCAGCCCCGAAAAAAATGAGCCTACGTCCACTGTTTTTCTACTATTTTATGAAGAATTATGAACACTCAAGGTTACAACGTCTCGTCTAGAGATTGGAAAAACTGAAGAGTAATTGGAATACTCAAAACTTGATTCCCTTCGGAACATTGAGTCCCCTTTATATAGGTAAAGGTAACTCTATGTCCCTAGGATCCTAATTGTATAAACGGGTAACTATACAATTGGGTAACGTAAATTAAGTAACAACATAATTGGATAATCCTTCAAAACGGATAACTAGTTGATCATAAATAGGAGACTTCTGTTTCCCTTTCTTTGTAGGTTTCCTGTTTGACATAGCATATACTTCTGTTTCCCTTTCCTTGTAGGTTTCCTGTTTGACATAGTATATACCTCTGTTTCCCTTTTCTTTTGGAAGAGGTCACCCACTACCTATTCAGAGAAGGTCGCGTATACTCATGCAAAAGAGACTACACAGATAAGATCGTATATATCCTGTGGAAGAGGTCGCATATAACCCTTATGCGACCTTAGGATTTTAGACCGCACAACACTCTCTTTTTTTTTCGTTTTTTTTTTTTTTTTCCATGAGATTCTCATTCTCTAAGTTGTTAGCTAGGTTTCAGAGGAAGAGGAATGCCGGTAGTATCTTTTTTTTTTTCCTTATAGTAATTATTTTTATACAGTCTTGAGTCTTATTGCTTGTTTAATATGTGGGTTGTATAATAATTTGTCATTTTATTTAAATGTAAAGCATTTTGGTAGAGCTCACATGCATGTAAACTGTGAGAACTGGAGACTTGAAAAAAATAAAGTATGTCAATATACATTGCTCCATCTGTGGAGGACTTCAGGCAAATCGGGCACAATTTCATCGTACGTAAATAAGAAAAAAGTTTAAACTAATAATCTAAACACAATCGTATTTTGCTGAAGAAATATACCTAGTTAATATCTCTATTCCATTTGTACGAGTATTAATAGTAATATTCTAAATTTCTTTGCACTTCTAAAAAATTAAATTTGATTAATGGATACCTTAAGGATTCATTTTCTTATCATTCAGATATTTAAAAAATTCATCTTGAATGCTGCATTTTTCAAAAGGGTGGGTTTTATTTGGGTCGATGCCGTCTTAAAAAAGATGGGTTCTATTTAGGTCAATGCCATCTTTGGAAATGGCAAGGAAATAACCCTTATTGCTCACTATTTCACTATTAAAATCTAGATCTCGTGGTATTTTCGAATTTCACAGGCTTTTGGGTAGAAAGTAGTTGTAAGTTTTTTTGGATATGATGAATCTATATATGTCTAATAATAGCGTTATTGCTAACTCTGCGAACTCTTTATTGAGAGATGACAATGCTGATTTTTATTATTTTATTTCTTATTTAATAAATCAAGTGACCCATACACATGTAAAGTATTTTTTTTCTTAAAACAGAAAAATAATTTCCACGCATTAAATAAAACTACTGAAACTATTATCAACACAAATCATCCAACTACTCGGTACATAACGATGTCATGAAGATTAGCTTGCACAATTTGTCAATCTCTAATATGTATTGTTCACATGATGGTGGGGCTTGTAAAATGATTAAACATCAAGCAAAGTTAAAAAGGTTGACTGTCATCTTATTTAATTAGTTTAACGTTTTAGGGCCAATATTAATGTAATTTTGTAATTCGTAACTATTAGGAAATTGTATTTCCTAACGATGAGTCACATATATAAAATAATTATATTAGGTCATATTATTTCATAAGAACTTTATAATTATATTAGGTCATATTATTTCATAAGAACCCAATAAGTGATTAAATAAAGTTAAGTCAAAATATCTAATTGAGTATGGATACCAGTATGTATACCATGTTAGTCACCCAGTTGAGTTTGATGAATACCCAATATAAACTATTTAAAGAACCCGTTAGGGTTATGATCCATGCAGCCAAAAATAACATACGTTCAATTTCCTGTAACCTAGCATCCGTTACAGAGAATTTTATCTTAGTGATATTAAGTTTTAAGCTGCAAAAGATCAAAATTCTTAAGACATCATATCTTGCTCACGCTTCTACCTTCGGTTTCTCTATTTCTAATCTTCTACAGATTAGCCATGGACTCAAATATATTCAACAATCTCCAACTTGTCAATTTAGTACGAAGAATTTAGGATTTTTATTTGGTTTATTTACAATCCTAATATCATTTAATAAGTGATATCAGAGCTTATTTTCATGTTAAATTGATTAGATTAATCACGCATGACTCTAGTTTTGATAATCTACGCCTATTAAATTTTCTAAGTTTTGGATTTTGCATGCATGATTTGTGATTTTTTATAATATGTTGAGTATTTTGATATTTTGCGGATTTACTTTAAATATAATATATTAGGGCTTAAATTCGTTGTTTTGAGGTATTTTATTGATTTGGGTGATTTTCGGATCATAAAACTTTTGCAGAAAAACGACCCAGCGCCACGTCACTATACTCGTAGCACCACAACACCATGTAATATCTGGTTAAGCACTACAGTACTACAGATGCAGCGCCATGACACTCAGCAAATAAAGGTTCTGGTATTTTGACCAGAACACATAGTACCACAGTGCTAAGCAACCAGTGCTGCAGTGTTCTCTTAAGTTTGGATTAGTACCACGGTGCTTGCTTACTGGGGCCACAACACTGATCTCTAGGGTACATGGGCTAATTTTGACTCAATTTCAGTATTTTGATCCGTTTTTTGGGTGAAATTGAGTCATTTTCGACTGAAGTCAAGGAGATCCAATCTGAGACATGACTAATAAAGATTAATTACCTCAAAATCAATTTAAGTAATGATCTACATTTATTCGTTGAAAACTCTATTTAGATTCTAGAGTTGATAAATGTTATAAACTCAATTACTTTTGTTTTGTATTTATGAAAATCTTGTTTAACTTGGGTATTTTGAATGATTTTCATAATATCATTTGTCTTGTATGTTGGGATAGATTTGATAAAGTAATAAGTTGTTAAAATAACCTCTATTGTATAGTCTTATTTATTCTAACATATGAAGATATTGTGAGTTTCTTGTCAATGCGGGTGATTACCGGCCTAAAGAAAGGTGATCATTTGACACAACAACAAACACATATGTGATGATAAATGCATGACGGTTGTTCAGTTTCTATGTGAGAAATAAATTGGCCCAAATGAAGGTTTGCTATTTTATAGGATTTACAGTCAATATCTGATCATTGCACTTAATAGTACCATTTGCAAGTTAATGAATCGGTCTAAAGAAAGACTTGTTAATGTTGTGCTAGGTATCTTATGATAGCAGCTCACTTTATGTGATAATGTGATATATGTTGTGTTTATATATTTCGTGATTAAATTTTATGCCTATATATGACATTTAAATTATGAGTATGTTTAATTTATGGTTTTATTTTGTTCTTCATTCCGTTTCTGCTGCTAGTATTTTTGCCAATCTGAGTACAATTTCTGTGCTTACAGGCACAAACTTTAAGGCTTGGAAAGAAAATGTCATAATCATAGTGGGTTATATGGATCTTGAACTAGCACTCAGAAAGGAACAACCCAATAATCTTACAAAAGAAAGTTCCACTAAGGATAAAAGGAACTTTAAGCTATGGAAAAATTTCACTCGTATAAGTGTCATAATCATGAAATACTTTATTCCAGAAATTATGCGGGACTTTTTGCTAAAAGAAGAAAATACTAAGGCTTTCTGTGCTATTCTTGAGAAATTATATCTCAAAAATGAGAAAAGTGAAATGATTATTATCCTAAAGAAGCTTATCTCAATAAGATACAATAGCAAGAGAAATATAAAGGAGCATATCATACAGATGTCTCATTTTGTTGATAAGCTTAAGAAACTCATGTTAGAAATTTATGAGGATTTGCTTGTGGCCTTGGTTTTGCTCTCTCTTCCTAATCAGTATGGGAACCTATAGACTATATACTACGCCTAAAAGGACAAATGAAATATTAATGAGTTAATAGCTATTTTATTTAGGAGGAAGAGAAAATCAAAGCTGAAAGGCTAGAAAGTGCTAACTTGACTACTACCTCTAAGGCAAATAAGACGAAAATGCATAAGGAAAAAGAAGCTACAATAGAAAAGAAGTAAGATGAGTATGGTTACTTCTTTTGTGGAAATGACGGACACCTAAAAAAGGAATGAGCTAAGTACAAAGTTTGGTATGTTAAGAAGAGTAAGTTTCTCATGTATATTTGTGCTAAAGTTAATTTAACTTCTGTATCTAAGAATACTTGATGGGTAGATTCTAGTACCACTACTCATATAAGTGTTCCCATGTAGGGTTGCTTATGGAGTTGGAAGCCAAATGATGCTGAAAGAGTCATCTATGTGAGTGACAACCAAACAACTGAGGTAGAGGCTATAAGGAATTTTTGATTGTTTTTGAATTCTGGGAGACATTTGAATCTGTATGAGATTTTGTGATACTGTCTCTAAGACTGAATTTGGTTTCTATTTCTATATTGGACAAATTTGAATTTACTTGTTCTTTCAAAAATAATTTATGCAGTCTTATGTATGATTCAATTGTTATTGGTACCAATTTTTTTAATGACAACCTATACATGTTAAACCCAACCCTCTATTAATGAGACTTTACATGTTAATTCAAGAGGTACAAAATAAAAAATTAACTAATAAGAACTTATCGATACTATGGCACAGAAATTGATGATACATTTTTAAACAACAAACTAAATATCTTATATTTGATAGGATCCTTAGTCCCCTTAATTTGGCAGACTTTCAAGTCTGTGTTGAGTGCATAAAGAGAAAACAGACAAACACTAGGAAATTAGGTGTCAATAGGAGCTCTAGCATCTTAGAACTGATACATATAGATATCTGTAGTCCACTCTCTACGACTTTTTAGAATGAACAATAGTACTTTATTATGTTCATAGACGATTATTCTTACTATGGGTATATATACTTGATTTATGAGAGGTCATAATCTCTGGATGTATTTAAGGCTTATAAAACTGAGGTTAAAAATCAGCTTGATAAGAAAATTAAGGCTGTCAAATTTGATCGTGGTAGTGAATATTGTAATCGGTATATCGGATCAAGTGAGCAACATCTAGGGCCCTTTGTTAAATATTTGGAAGAATATGGCATCATCCTGCAATACATTATGTAATACACTATGCCTGGAAAACCTAGCATGAATGGTGTTGCTGAACAATACAATCGGATACTAAAGGATATAGTAAAGAATATAATCAGTTATTCTACCTTACCAAAATCACTTTCGGGAGATACACTCAAAATTATAGTATATATATTTAACAAAGTACCAAGCAAAGCAGTAACTAAAACTCCTTACGAACTTTGGACTGAGCGAAAGCCTAGTATTAACCATTTACACATTTGGGATTGCCCAACTGAAGTAATTCTAAATAAAAAGAAACTAGATTCAAGAACAATAAGCTACTACTTTGTAAAGTATTTTGAAAGATCTAGAGACTATAAATTTTAGATCCTAGAATAAAGTCTTTCTTTGAGATGGAAAATGCTAAATTTCTTGAGGATATTGAGTTTGAGAGGAAAGATAAGGCTAGAGATATTATCTTTTAAGAGAAATTCATTTCTCTTTGTATGGTTACTATTGACAATGGTCAAGACCTTTGGGATCCTATTCCTGATAATATCATTGTTTAAGATGTAATTGCTCTATTTGAAGACAATATTTAAGAGGTTTCTATCCCAATTGAAGTAAATGCTCCTATAGAGGAAACTCAACAACCTCAAGAATAAGTATTTTAAGGAGGTCCACTAGAGAAAATAAAAGGGCAATTCTAGATAACTATGCCGTATATCTCGAGGAACATAAGTTTAACATTAGGATAGTGAAAGATGATCCAATCAACTTCACATAAGTCAAACAAAGTTCCGATTCTCAAAAGTAATGAGGAGATTAAGTCTATGACAAACAACGATGTTTGGGATCTTGTCAAATTACTTGAAGGTATGAAGCCCATTGGTTACAAATGGATATTGAAGACCAAATGGAATTTAAAAGGCAATGTTAAGAGATATAAGGCAGTTTTGTCGCTAAAGGCTTTACTCAGAAAGAAAGCATTGACTTTAAAGAGACATTCTCTCCGGTTACTTCGAAGTATTCCTTTAGAGTAATTATGGCACTTGTGACTCATTTTGATCTTGAGCTTCATTAGAGAGACATTAAGATAATATTTCTCAATAGAGATATTGATGAAATGATATATATAATATAACTAGAAAATTTTGTATCAAGAGATCTAAAGTGGTCTACAAATTCAAGAAGTTCATCTATGGTCTTAAGTAGGCTTCCGGTCAATTATATCACAAATTTCACAGGGTGATTCCCTCGTTTGATTTAAAGGTGAATCTTATTAATGATTGTGTATATCATAAGTTCAATGGGAGTAAGTTTATCTTCTTGGTATTTTATATTGATGATATACTATTGGAAAGTAGTGATATAGGTTTCTTGCATAACACCAAGAGATTTCTTGCAAAGAATTTTGAAATGAAAGATCTTGGAATCACTTCTTTTGTATTAAGTATATAGATACACCTAGATTGCTCTCAGAGTATCCTTGAGTTATCACGCTATATCGAGAGAGTGCGTAGTAGATTTAGTATGGATAAGTATGCCTAACAAATGCTCTAGTATCTAAAGAAGATAAATTTAGCCTCGGTTAAAGCCCCGAGAATGATGTTGATAAAGAAGCCATGAAATAGTTTCCTTATGCTTTGGTTATAGAAAGTCTGATGTATGCACAAGTATATATGTGTCCGAATCTAGCATTCATAGTTAGCATGTTAAGCAAATATATAAGTAACTCTGAAGTAGATCATTGGAAGGTAGTAAAGAGAGTTATGAGGTACTTATAAAGAACAAAGAAATACATGCTCACTCATCATAGATCAGATATTTTGGAGATTATTCAGTACTCCGACTATGATGTTGTGGGATGCCTAAACAGCAAGAGATCTACATCAGGTTATGTCTTTCTTTTGGCTAGAGGAGCTATTTCTTGGAAGAGTGCCAAGCAAACACTCGTAGCTATTTCAAATATCCATAGCTTGTTATAAAATATCCAATCAGGAAACATGGTTGCGAAACTTTATCACCAGACTGCACATTGTAAATGGCACTGAAAGACCATTGAAGCTTTATTGTGACAATAAGTCAGCAATTCTATATTCTAATAGTAACAGAAATACGTCAAAGTCAAAACATATTGACATCAAGTTCCTAACTATTAGAGAGAGAGTTCAGAGTTGCTTAGTGTCAACTGAGTATATCAGTACAAACTCCATGATAATGAATTCGTTCATCAAAGGTTTACCTGTAATATCCCCTAGTTTAACTATATTGTCATATACAATCAAACTATGAAGTATTATTTTTTCTTAAACTATATCTTTAGTTTTATAAAAAGGTGTATAAATTTGAACTTTTTAAAACCCTTTAAATAAAGTAACTGCATGTCATTTCTTGTTAAAAGTGTCTTTACAAAATGTACAATCAAAAGAAGTTTTTACCAGTCTATTTTGCTATCAGTAGTAGTATTTATATTACATCAAAATATCTTAAAATAAAATATCGCCCACATGTAAAGCTCGTTCACATCTGGATGATCATGGGGACAAAAATACAAGTCAGACAACCACCTACTCAATACTAAAATGTGTCCTTTCATCTGTGTCACAAGACTAAAATGAGCTAAAGTTCAGTAAGTAAAAACTATGTATGCTCATGTATACTTTAAAATCTCATTAAGTTCCCATTGTACACTTTGCTCTCTTAAACATTTGAATTTATGCATTTTCTTTAAAAATATTCATAGTTGGGCACACTAGTACATTGCTAGTGTTGTAATTTGATAGGCCGTGATAAAATTAGGCAGAAACTCTAAACAAGAATAAAAATAAGGTACGACTATCATGTGATGTTTTTGAAAACTCTTTTCCTCATCAAAGAGGCATCCCACACTATGCTAATATTGTCTCGTTTTAATAAGACACATCATAAAATCTACAATTTCCGCTTTAACGAGAGAGTATGCATCAACAGATTTACCGATCTAGCTCTGCCAGATTAGCAATTATAATTAAAACTTATCTTATAAATAGGTACAATGGTACTCACTTTCAAATAATTTGTAATGAAATTCTTAATTTACGTGTAAGACGTGCCATGTATATGTCATTTTATAACTTTCCAAAATAAGTAAGTTTTACATAATGACATCTTTTATGTAATTCTTGTAACATAGTTGTAAGTCTTTACTTACCTCGTATCCTGAATAGAAATTAATAGTGGAAAAAGTCAATATCCTCTATAGAATAGTGTGATAATTAACTGTTATAAATTACTATTATTCAAGATGTATATTTTGCCAAAAGAATACATTAATATACTTGAACAAGACCGAAATCACAACTTTCATCAAATTAGGAAACTTGATCATAAAATGACTCAGAAATATACAAATCACTTAAGGTACTTGGTAGTCAATAATTAGTATTGAAAAACTATTTAAAAATATTAAAATATGAATATTAAAATATTAAAATGATCTAAAATGACACATAATAATATAAAACTAGTCTATTTACCTCTAAATATCGCCATTTTATTTTAAAATATTTAAACAACACATTTTCTATTTTTAGGACATTCCCACATGATTAAAATCATGATTTTATACCTACAATAATATTTTAAAAGCCAGTTTTCATATATATACCTCAAAAAGAATTACTTATAATGACATAAGCACACTTGAACTCTTTTTCGGTTTAAATAAAGTTTAAAACTACTTTTACACTTATGTGTCATCACAACAGGTTGCTAAATGAGTGTAATAAATAATAGAATTAATAAAATATACACTCCAAGTTTAAGAAATCAGATTACAAATATAGAAAACTTAATCTACTACATATGAAAATACTTAACTCCATAAATAGTCAACTTTCAGGCTTTAGGTTTAACTTTAATCTTCCACTTAAATTTTATATTTCCAGTAACATATAACTTTTCTAGGACTTTTATTCATCAAATAAAAGCTTTGGTTTAAGGGCTACAGTAAGAAAAATCAACTACAAACTCAAAATCCAAATTAGACCTCACCTTGACTAGTTTGAGCTTTTGCTGAAGCTCTTGCCTTTTGCCTCTACAAAACTAATTTTTAAGACTTAGAATTGGATTTTAAGACTCAAAAAGACCTGAAAGAACTATTATTTAAATGGTATCTAGTGGAGAATTGAAATAAGAAAACAAAACCTAAGAAGAAGAACTAGTAGAACTACCTTAACTAGTTTTGATCTATCTTACTTTCTAGAGCTCCAACTTGAGTTCTATCACTTAGAAACTTTTGAATATGGCTAAGAGGAGTTGAGAGAAGCATAGAAAGATATTAGAGAGGTTCAGATTGTGGCTAGAGAGAAAGAGAAAGAAAATGACCTGATTTGGTCTAAAAGTGATACTTAATGGCTAGAAATGGCATAACTCAAATTCTAAGGGGTATTTTAGATATTTTGCATATTACTTTCTATATATCCAGATTTAAAATACTCTTAATTTACTCACCACATTGCTGACCCTTCCTATATATCCAAGTGTAGACAAAGTTAGTGAATCCTAACTTAGAAAATGAAAACTAGCCATACTTTTACTTATAATTTCATATGAGAGGTTTTATTGGAATCTGGTAGAACCTAGATAATTTTTAAACACAAAAATAAGTCAATTAGACTCTAATTAATAATACAAATATAGTATTAACTTTCAATTATTAGAATGTATAAAAATAACATTACGCAATTAAGCTGAATCTAAACTAGCTTAGTGTAATAAAACACAAATCAATGTCATGAATATCACCTCGTGCTTACCTGGAGCCGACAAATAAAATACAATAAATGAGTCCTAAATATTGAATTAAAGCTATTTGACATGTTAAACACATAGTGAATTCGACTCCAAAATGCATAAAAATTGTATTTTACCGAAAAATTTCTATTTGACCAAGTTATCAACAAATATAATCTTAATGCATGTACCACTAGTATTACTTTCATAAATATATTCTTTATTCTTTTAGCACATCAAGCTCTCTCTCTCTCTCTCTCTGAGAATATTAAACCTTTACACTGCATCGGGACACTTCAACAATTATTAGTATAATAACATATATGTAAACATACATAACATAAGGAATAAGCATGTTACTATGAAAGTGGTATTAATGACTCCTAGATACCTAATATGCAATTGAAATATATTTATTATTGGCTTATTATGTATGTGAGAATCTCAGCCACCTCATTACCACGTAAGGTCTTTCACAAGCATATTGCTCGTATAGGTATTGTATATTTGAATAGTGTGCATTTTTATTAGGAGTTTGTAATTTGTCTTATGTGCTTTATGTGATATTTTTCTTTGGTATGCTGTAGTATTTTGTCTATTGATGGATTTTTTTTATAGACTTTGCTCACTTTTAATATAGATGTATTTTATATTTTCTTATTTTCCTATTATGAAAGTTTGCACTAATATACTAAAGAGGAAATACTAAAGTTGATCTCAATAAAATTTAAAGAGGACCAACTGGTACGTACAGTATATCACATTGTGTATAATTACTATGCTGCATTCTATACTCGATTTATTTCATTCAAGCTTATCGGTATGGTGACCATTGAGGGTTCTAATTGCAATATAAATAAATGCAATGATAAGCGTTTGGTTTCGTGCTAATATGTCTGATGGACGAGATTGTAACTTTAGGGATATTCATGAATAATATGACAATTTCATGGTCATACTTTATTTTGTAATACAAGTGTGCAAGTACATATGTGACCTAAGTGAAAGATTGTTAGAAAATTGTATTTCATATAATGAGTCACATATATAAAATAATTATATTAGGCGATATTATTTTAAAAAGACCCAATAAGCCATTTATTAAAGCTGGGTCAGAATATCCAAGTTGGTATGGATACCAGGGTAGATACCATGTTAGTCACCTAATTGAGTTTGATGAATACCCAACGGAAACTATTTAAAGAACCTATTAGGGTTATGGTCTCTGCAGCCAAAAATAATGTCCACTCAATTCTCTATAACACACCATCAGTCACAGAGAACTCTATCTGTGTCTATTAGATTTAAGGCTACAGAAGATCAAAACCCTCAAGACATCAGCTCTTATTCATATTTCCATCTTCGGTCTCTCTATCTTTAATATTCTACAGATTAGCTATGAACTCAAATATATTCAACCATACCTAATCTATCAATTTAATATGAATGATTTATAGTTTTTATTTGGTTCATTTGCAATCCTAATATCACCTACCAATAACTTCAATAATTTTTTCAATACCAATAACTTCACTAATTTTTTCATTGAAGTAAGACTATAATAGGTGTTTGTGGTCTCCCATTAAAAATTCAGGCTTAAGCGTTTTAGATAATTTTGTATTTACTATGTCTTTTTTTTTTTAATTTGTTATTGAGATGGTGCCTGTCGACTAAGATGTAGTACCGCGTTTTCTCAATTTTTTTTTTTTCCTGTTGCGTTTACATTATTATTAGGTGTTTATACCCCTTTGTATCCTCATTTAAAGATAATGCTATAGAAATGCCTAATCATGCGTTGTTGAACGTGAAAACATTAAAAGAAGATAAGCATAAAACTTTGTTGATGGTCTTGACTAGGATTATGTTATTTGCACGACATGATTAAACCTAGAGCAAGTGAAAAAACTAAACAACATAATTGCAATTTTCAGCTTGGTGTCCCATCTCCACCCTCCTGGAAAACAACTTTTTTGCGGCTGGTTTCCAAGAATTAAACGAACTAATGATTAGAGGAATCTAATCATAAACTAAGTTCACATTACACGTAACTAAGAAAACTTTATAGTATCATATATTCTTAAATACTTTCGAATTAAACAAGAAACAATACAAAAACTAATTCAATCAGACCCCATATGTGATCTTCGTCTAATGCTTATCGGTCTTTTCACTTGGCTAGACCTTGTATGTGTATATCTTTTGAAAGCTCATATTCAATAAAGGGAGCATCATGGGGTAGCTTCGATGCCACATTATGACACAAAGGGAGACAAACTTCTTGGTGTGAAACTACAAAGAATTAAGCAAACAATAATAGTATAAAGTGATCTAAGTACTGTAGCTCAGATGCTTACTTCGATCTTATCCGATGAGAGTCGTGAGACAAACTTAAATGTGTTGCCCATAAAAACACTATACATTTATAGATTATAAGAGGCCAAAAAAGTATGTGTAATTGTATAGTAACCCCAATGGTCTAATCCCAATGTTGGTAAAGGTTACCATGCCCGCCACGCGTGCCTCTCGGATTTGCATGTATCTGCATACGCATCTAGCTATGTAGGAAAGGAAAGTTCAGAGTACCATTAATTATTACATGTATAGAATGTCCTAATAGATATATTACCTATGTAGCGAGTGTTTAATTCTTAAAAAAAAAAAAAAAAAAATTCACATTGATTCAGGAACATTCAAAAATTTTCTCAAAATAATTGGCTATATGAATGCATAGTATTAATTCATACCAAATAAAAACATACAAAAAAAATACATCTAATACTTCTTGTAGCCTATCAACAGATCCTAATTTTTCTGTCTTTTAAACCACGATCTTCTAATCCAAACCTCAAACACAACTGGATGAACGTTTGAGCATTGCGTACAACTTCTCAAAACTCACACTTTATGTCCTTGCAATATTCTTAACATATGAGATTGTAAGAGTTTGTTCTATAAATAATAGGAAGACGTTCTTCTTTTACTTTTTAATTTATGAAAGCTTTGTAAAAAATAATACGTAGTGTATTTCTATTTTTCTACTAGCATTTTCTTTATATATATATAAATTAAACTATTTAATAAATAAATATATTAATCAAATTAATATATATATATATATACATATATAAGAGTTTGAAAAAAAAGTTGGCCGTAACATTTTTTTAATATTAAACAAGTTTATGTATCTATATAAGTTTAAATTAATTAATCTAATTAATTAATATATATATATATATTTAAAAATTTAGTCAGTTTCCAATTTTCTATTTATCTAATTATTTGATAATGAAATATTTTTAAATTCAAAATTTAAAGAAATTAGGAAATTATCCCTCCATAAATTTCAATTAATTAATTCAAAATTAATTAATTAATTAATTAATAACAATTATTAATCATTGTAGACAAACAATTTATCTAGACAAAATTTGCAATAACAAAAATAATATAATATCCAGTACAGTGTTTGTAAGAGGTGGAATTGGAGACCTATAGACCTGTAATTTAAGCTCTAATAAATTATGACAATTAATTATACTCTTTAATTAATTTGTCTAATTTATTAATTCTAGTATTACCCCACTAAAAATCTAAAATTACACTTTTGAAGTTACATAATTTTTTTACTTAGAAAATAGTGAACATTATATCGATTTAATCATTATATGTAGTTCAATCCTTCATAGATAATTCATAATTAGAGCTAGGTCATGTTCCGTTTACCTCTTCAATTACATCTTTATCTGTGTATACTGTTGATTCTCTGATGAATAATTAATTTGTAAATCTATTATAAATTAAGTACTCAAACTGTTCAAGTCCTAAATCAATACACAAGGGAATAATTTTTCTAGCTTCCTACTGGAAGGAATAGATTTCATATCTATAAGCTATATTCTCAGTTACTCATCTCATCATACTCCCAAGATACAAGTATTTCGATCTGTTTAAAAAAAAAAAAAAAAACCTTTAACAAGTATGTTAAAGAATATAATTTTATGAATAGGAGTCTATAACTACTCAAGAATAAGATTGATCTACATATGATCATCTAGTGACATTATTTGATCTCTCAGCAGTTAACGAAGATTTTCGTGAGATTCAAATCATGTCTGGTCTAGTCCTATATAATCGAATTATATAAAGTACCTTCATTGTGATGTCAATACATCAATAGTCCGAATAAAACTATTATATTCTTAATGTTAATGGACTATACTAATAATATTTAATTAAAGTTCTCAAACTTTAATTAATTATTACGGACTATGTTTAGTTTATTATCCATAAATTTAATCCTCATATATATAATACTTCTATATTAAATTTTTGGTCGCATAAATAAATTAGGGATTTTCTGATATTAAAAGACATACCAATTATGCACGAATTCAAATAGAAAAATGTCATATTATTAATTCAGCAAAGATCCAAAATATACATACTTTTAGGGCATAAATCCTAACAATCTTCCACTTGCCCTAAAGCAAGTGAGATATGCCTCTCAGTCCAAAACTCTCCAAGTGACTCTCAAAAGTCTTCGCTGAAAGCGTTTTTGTAAAAAGATCAGCAATGTTATTTTTGGATACTATCTTCATAACAACCACATCTCCTCGACGTACTATCTCGTTAATCAGATAATACTTCCTCTTTATATACTTTCCTCTCTTGTGACTTCTTAGTTCTTTTGAATTCGCCACTTCTCCACTGTTGTCGCAGTATAAAATTAATGGTTTATCCATATTTAGAACAACTTTCAAATCAGTAAAGAACTTCTTTAGCCAAACTGCTTCTTTAGCTACTTCACAAGCTACTATGTATTTTACTTCCATAGTAGAATCTACAGTATTAGATTATTTAACACTCCTCCAGACAACAACTCTACCACCAAGAGTGAATACTGACACAGACGTTGACTTTCAAGTATCTTTGTCTGATTGCAACTCAGAATCCATGTTACCAGTAGGAATCAAGTTCTAACTTGAATAAATCAGGATATAATTTCTCGTTCTCCTAAGATATTTGAGAACATGCTTTACCGCTATATAGTGATCTAATTCTGGATTTGATTGAAAACGACTGATTATCCCTACTGTGTAGCATATATCAGGCCTAGTACATAATATGGCATATATGGCTACCAATTGCAGATGCATAAGAACCCGTCTCATATCATCTTCCTCTTGAGGTGTCTTGGGATATTGCTCTTTGGAAAAGATAACTCTATGTCGAGAAAGCAATTATTCTTTCTAGGAGTTTTGCATCGAAAAATGAATGAGCACCTTATCACTATAAAATACTTGAGACAGTGCCAAAAGTCTATTCTTGCGATCTTGAATAATCTAGATCCCGAGTATATAACTTGCTTCTCCTAAAAATTTCATTTGGAATTGCTTGGATAGCCATTTTTTTACATTAGATAATGTTTTCATATTATTCCTCATGAGCAAAATATCATTTACATAAAGAACTAGGAAGACCATTTTCTTGTCTTTGATGTACTTGTATACACAAGGTTTATCAATATTTTGATCGAAGCCATAAGACTTGATCGTCTTACCGAATCTTAGATTCTATGATCTTGAAGCTTGCTTAAGTCCATAAATGGACCTAAGTAGTTTGCAGGCTTTCTGCTCTTAGCATTTAGCTACAAAACCTTTTGGTTGCCCTATATAGATGTTTTCTTCAAGATAGCTATTCAAAAAAGTTGTCTTGACATTTATTTGCCATATTTCATAGTCTAAACATGCAACAATGGATAAAAGGATATATAAAGATTTAAGCATGGTTACTGGCGAGAATCTCTTCATAATCAACTTCCTCTTTTTTAATATAACCTAGCCTTGAACATTTCAACTTTTCCAACTGCATCTCTTTTTCTTTTACATCCAATGGGCCTGACATCTTCAGGTGGATCTATAAGTTCCTAGACAGAATTAAAATATACGGATTCCATTTCTTGATTCATAGCCTCTTGCCATTTTTTCTTATTAGAATCTTCTATTGCATACTTATATGTCAATGGGTCATCTTGACTACTATCGGAAACAGCAATATGTATTTCTCCAATTTCCCTGTAGCGGGCAGATGGTCTAATAACCCTCCCACTGCATCGAGTTGCCAAGTATTCTGATCTAGAATAGTAGTCTCATAATTTTGCCGTTCAACAATTGTTGTTGGTTGTGGTCTGATCTGATCAGAAAATAATTCCTCTAGTACAACTTTACTTCAATGCTTGAAATCTGTCATATAGTCATTTTTAAGGAAAGTGGAATTTGTCGATACAAATAATCTTTTCTCTTAAGGAATATAAAACAAACCTCTTCTTGTGCCTTTTAGATAACCTACAAATAAAAAAACTTTTGTATGTGGTTCTAGCTTCCTAGCCTTTCCTTTCAGTACATGTGCTAGGCACCCGCTTATGCAAATATGACATAAACTAGGTTTATGCCCATTCCATAACTCTAAAGTTGTCTTTTGGATAGACTTGGAAGGTACTACATTCAAAATGTAAATAACTGTTTGTAATGCTTAACACCAGAATGAGAATGGTAGGGAAGAGTAGCTCATCATTGATCTAACCATATCAAGCAACGTTCAGTTTCTCCTTTTGGTAACACCATTTTGTTATAGTGTTCTAGGTACTGTGAGTTAGGATAGGATACCATTCTCCAGCAAGTGATCCTTAAATTCATTATCAAGGTATTCACCTCCTCAATCTGATCGAAGAGTTTTTAATAACTTACCTAATTGCTTTCTAGAATTTCTGCTGTGAATTCTTTGAACTTTTCAAAGGTTTCAGATTTTCTTTGTATTAGGTATATGTATCCATATCGTGAATAATCATCAATAAATGTGACTAAATATTCGTAACTGCCTCTTGCTTGTATATCTAATGGACCACATACATCGCTATGCACAAGCTTAAGCAGTTCTTTGGCCCTTTTGTCCTTTGCTAAAAAAAGGTCTCTTAGTCATTTTCACTTCTGAACAAGATTCACAAACTGGTAGAGTACCAACTTTTAGCTCTCTTAAAGGATCATCATTTACTAGTCTATTTATCCTATCTAGATTGATATATCCTAATCTAAGGTGCTAAAGATATGTATCATCATCATGAGAAACTTTTTGCTTTTTAGATTTGGAATGTTCTAATCTAAACATTTCGGTATTAAGCAGTGATTATTCGTCTAGCCTTAACATATAAAGTCCATTCTTTATTTTTGTAGAACAAATGTTTAAACCATTTCTAGAAATAATAATCTCATTATTAAGAAAAGAAACACCAAATATTTGTTCAAATAGTTTTGAATAGAAAGAAAATTCCTACGAAAATCAGGAATAAAATAAACATTGTTCAATAGCAAAAATTTATTCCTAAAATGAAGACAAACGACTCCCACTACTTTTGCTGAAAGTTTGGCTCTGTTACCCACTTTCATCATGAATTTGCTATCGGTAAGCTCTCTTGAAGAACTAAGTATCTGAAAAGAAGAACAAATATGATTAGTGACTCCTGAATCAACTATCTAGGGAGATATATCAAATAAATCTTCTTCCACTAAACAAGCTTCTAGAACAAGTAAATCATATTTTCCTTTCTTCTTCTCTGTCAATTCAGAGAGATACTTGTTACAGTTTCTTTTCCAATGCCCTTCAGCTCCATAGTGAAAACATTTTCTCTTAGGCTTTTTGTCATTGGAGTTATTCTTTTTAGTTCTTGTATTGCCCTTCTTACTCTTTTTTGGCTTAGACCCAGAGTCACCCTTGCTCTTTCTCTTCTTATTTTTATTAGAGGTAGAAGGATTTTCTTCTATAACATTTACTTCAGTAACAGTTGCTGAACCATCTTTACCTTTATCTTTCGATATTGATTCGAAGGTTTGTAGTTCATTAAACAGTTGAGTTATCATATAATTCAACTTATTCATAACATAATTGCTCTTGAACTGAAGAAAATCAGGTGAGAATGATTCCAGAATCATACTCACTTGAGTGTGGTAATCGATCATATCCCTCTGAACTTCAGCCTCTCTAAAGTAATTGATCATGTTCAAAACATGATCTCTCACTGGAGTTCCTCTCTTTATCTTTGCATTCATAGCCTTTTTAATGGCGTCAAGATGAGATTGATCAGATTATTACCCAAACATAGCTTGGAGGGACTCCACTATCTTATAAGCAGTCTTCGTCTTTTCGTGCTTAGCTCTAAACATATCGGTCATGCCTGCTTATATGTAGCAGTGAGCTTTATTATTGGTATGAGTTCTCTTTTCATAGCTTTCTCATGCAACACGAGTAGCATTAGTGGCTGGTTGTGGAGGACATTCCTCCGTAAGCACAAACTTGTAGTCTTTACTAACAAACATGATATTTATATTACTTTTCCACTTGATAAAATTATCTCCAGTTAATTTTTCATTTATGAGTAAAACGATAATAAAATTCGAGGTTAACATATTTGTTGAAATTAAATAAATAAAACAACATTCAACATATTTGAAAATAAATATCACAAAGAATTTGAAATAGTAAACGTGATGCATGATATAAGTAAGTAAACACATAAACTTAATTCCACGATAATTCAATTTTCTCTAATTAGGCACTATCGTAGGATAGGTCACATAATTATTAATTGAATTGAGACATTCTCAATTAATAAATAAAACATCAAAATATCTCATATTTTCTTTTATTTATTAACTATTGTTTTATGATCAAGATACTATTAAAAGTTTAATTGTTTCTTCATAAGTATGACCCATTATTTCAGATTTTATCAACTTAACTCAAAATTACCGCCATAGAGTAGGTCAATTTTGAAATGCATTCTAAAATCCTATCTCTTAGAAATTAAGCCTTATTATTAATTTAAATGGACACCGTCCGTAGGGAGGACAAAATCTAAGCGTCTCTAGGTGCCAATTAAATCTCACGGTGCTTAATTAATAATGGAGACCGTGGGATATATTGTCATATACCTATCTCCCACTCATTATTTGAAAAATCTTATGTGTTTTTACTAATAAACATCTAATGTTTTATTTAACTTAGTTATTATATCTAATATAATTTTCTAGGTTAAATTATTAGTCCAATCTTATTGGTCCTAAATAAATTACTAGATTTTCTAAAAATCTAAATTTATTAGTATAGGAATAATTTAGCTAAGCTAATTAATCTAATTAATAAGGATAACCTAAATTAAATAAGTGTGATATTACTAAAATTTAACTATTAAACTTAAATCACATTATTTAATTTTTTAATTCCTATTTAATTATTTAATCTAATTAAATTAGTCATATTCTAACTAAACTATTTTAGCATAAATATAACGTGTATGCATGACATTCATAAATGACCATGAGTAAGTATAATGAATGACATATTATAATGCATAGTCATATTATACATATTACATATAATATAATAATAAAATAAAATAAAATGATATTTGGCCGGATTCCTTAGGAAATTACAACCCAATAAAATAATAAAATTACAAAAAATTAAAGGCACGCATGCCCGAAAGCTATTTATTGGTCTTCTTAGGCCTCCTTTATTCTGTTGGTATTTTTACAAATCATATTTGTAAAAAGATGACATTTCTGCCAATAGTTTCATAAAATTTGTTTAGATCATATAATATCTAAATAATCATTTTGGGCTTGGACCTCGGTCATCTGCTTTTTTTTTTTTTCAAATGCAAGTTATATATATATATACATAAATATATATAATATATATATATACTAAGTTATATATATATATATATATCACATACATTAATATATATTATAAAAAAAATGTTCTTTTTTATAAGAAAATTGTTTACTTAAAAATGTAATATATATTATATTAATTATATATTTATTAAACTATTTAATAAAATGATATATTAATATATATATATATATATTATATTTAAAAAAACTTCCTTTTTTGTGTGAGTTCTTTGGGACGTCAGGTCGGCTTCAAGCGGAAACACATCATCATATTTTTTGTACATTACAAGGAAAAAGAAAGAAACATACAATAAAGCCTATACCCTAAAATTACAGTTTACATATTTTAATCTAATCAAAATAAATTGCAAAAAATTGAAACCTAAGGAACCATATAATTAACAACCAAATACCAACCATACATCTATTATATAATAACTAAATCATTCATCATCAAATATACATAAAAAATAATGCAATGTCGACTCATGTGTACAAATAATTAATACTATATACTCATATAACTACTAATTGTTGGATTCAAAAAAAAATCGCAGTGAAAAATTGATATAGGAACATTCAAAAATTTTCTCAAAACAATTGACTATATGAGTGCATAATATTAATTCATAGCAAATAGGAACATATAAAGAAAATAGATCTAATACCTCTTATAGCTTATCAGTGGATTCTACCTTTTCTATCTTCTAAACCAATCTTCCAATCTAAGTCTCAAACACAACTGGATGAACGTGTAGGCATTGTATATAATCTCTCAAAACTCACACTTTAGACCATTATAATATTTTTAACAACATAATATTGCAAGAGTTTGTTCTATAGAGAATAGGAAGACTCTTCCTTTTCTCTCTAGTTTATGGAGGCTTTGTAGAAAATAATATATAGTGTATTTCTATTTTTCTACTATTTAATAAATTAATATATTAATCAAATTAATATATATATACATAATTAAGAGTTTGAAAAAAAAAGTTGGCCGTAACTTTTTTTTAATATTAAATAAGTTTATATATATATATATAAGTTTGAATTAATTAATCTAATTAATATATATATATATCTCAAAAAAAAAACTTTAGTTAATTTCCCATTTTCTATTTATCTAGTTATCTGACAATTAGATATTTTTAAATTCAAAATTTAAACAAATTAGGAAATTTATGCTCCATAAATTTAAATTAATTATTTAATTAATTAATAACAATTATAAATTATTATAGACAAACAATTTATCTAGATAAAGTGTGCAATAATAAAAATAATGTAATATCCAGTACAATGTTTGTAAGAGGTAGAATTAGAGATCTATGGACTTGTAATTCAAGCTCCAATAAATTATGACAATTAATTAAACTCTTTAATTAATTTGTCTAATTTATTAATTCCAGTATTACTCCACTAAAAATCTAGACTTGCACTCTTGAAGTTACAGAATTAATTTACTCAGATTATAATGAGCATTCTATCGATTTAATCGTTATATGTAATTCAATCCTCTATAGATAATTCCTAATTAGAGCTAGGTCATGTTCTATTTATCTTTCCAATTACATCTTTATCTGTGTGTACCATTGATTCTCTAACGAGTAATTAATTTATAAATCTATTATAAATTGAGTATTTAAACTGTTCAAGTCCTGAATCAATACATAAGAGAATCATCTTTCTAGCTTCCTAATGGAAGGAATGGATTCCATATCTGTAAGTTACATTCTCAATTACTCATATCATCATGTTCCTAAGATACAAGTATTTCGATCTGTTTAAGAAACAAACTTTTAACAAGTATGTTAAAGAATATAATATTATAAATAAGAGTCTATAACTACTCAAGATTAAGATTGATCTACATATAATCATCTAGTAGCATTATTTGAACTCTTAACAGTTAACAGAATTTTTGTGATATTCAAATCATATCTAGTCTAGTCCTATATAATCGAATTATATAAACTACCTCTATTGTGATGTCAGCACATCAATAGTCCGGATAAGACTATTACATTCTCAATGTTAACGGACCGTGCTAATAATATTTAATTAAAAATCTCAAATTTTAATTAATTATTACAAACTATGTTTAGTTTATTATCCACAAATTTAATCCTTATGTATATAATACTTATATACTAAATTTGTAGTCACATAAATAAACTATGATTTTTTGATATTAAAAGACACACCAATTATACATAAATTCAAATAAAAAAAATATCATTTTATTAATTCATCCAATATATATATGTTTTTAGGATATAAATCGTAACAATGAGACGATGAAGAGTGGAGATTTGGAGCAATGTATTGTAGCGATATTTTTGTGAATTGGGAAAGGGGACATGAAAATGAAAGCTCGAATTTTGAATAATAATAAGGATAACAATATATAAGAAGCTTTATTAATATATTCTCTCTCTTAAAAATGCTTTGGGATGCTTTGATCCCCAGGACCCCAGCTACAGGAGGGGACCTCTCTATAAGATCAGTACGCGACAAAAGAATGCCTTCGCTTTTAGCGAGAATATTGTGCTATATATATCCACTTAACTTCGAGACGTGGTCCTTTGCATTTTTATACGAGGTACCGAGTTAAAAAATATATATATATATATATATATTATCATTTTTATACTATATATTTTGACATTTTGTTCTGATTATATTTTATATTTTAGTTATTATTAACATTGATTTTTAGATTTAAAATCTGTTATAAATTTATACCCTGACACTAATTAAGATCAGTTAATTTATCAAGGTGTAGTTTAAAAAATTGAAAATAAATCATATAAAAAATAATCCGAGAATAAATTTATTAAATCATTATAGTAAATTAATTACTTTAAATTAATGTCATATTATAAATTTATAACAAATATTAAATCTAAGAACCAATATTGATAATAACCGAAACACAAATTATAAATTAAACAAAGTGTCAAAATACATAGTATAAAAATAATAATATCCCAAAAAAAAATCAATCGCATATAATTGGGTTACAAATACTAGTTCAACTCGGCCTCGTTAGAGCTTCATTAATAATTATGCATTATGGTTTTATTTGATTGAGTAAGGTTCATCAATTAAATTCGATTTTCAACGGCCATAGATGAAGTCCCTACAAACTTCGAACCTCAATGAAAATATCCCCGAAACTTCGGTCCATCTTTTGATGAATTTGGTCCCCTCGAATAATATTTTAGGTCTAACAAGAAAATCGTATGTCAGAGTACTCCTTCAGCTAGGAGTTGAGGAAACTAGCTAGTTTAAAATCTCAACCCCTGATGTCAGCGATCATATTCTCTTTTTCAAAATGCGTATATTTTTATGCCTGCCTATACCATATAATATGATCAGGTTCACCTGTTACCACCCGGAATAGAGTTGGCATCTCCTCTACTGTACGTAGGTTTAATTTGTTCTAGTAAAACATTGTTGTTAAATTCATAAGAGTAATTGGCTAATACCAGAGACAACCAAAATTAATACTCCTCTGAATTTGATAATTATATTACATGCTCAGTCATATTTATATTTCAATCAATTCAGTGGATGGACATGCATCCATCATGGGTCTTTTATCGCTATGGGAGACATTTGGTAAGTTTCTATTTTTTGCCAATAAATTTTAAAAATTATTATATTATAATTATTTTAAACATAATTTGAGAAATATAATAAATATTAATTTTCAAAATTAATTTTATTATCATGATATAAATTATTTAATCATATACAATTCATTATTTACTAAATACTAGATTCTGATTTTAAATCGTACGACAGTTTAGTAAACTAAATTTATCAAATTCTTAATTTTTTTTTTCTCATAACTACTTTTTATTCACGGCATAACTGCTGCAACAATACCATGTCACAACTAAAGCACAACAATCATAAAACTACAATGCCATATCAAAACTCCGGCACAACAATCATACCAAACTGGGCCACTAACTCCTTACTCAATTATATCAACACCCCGTAGTTTTATACTGTTGATGTAATTTGATTGATCGTCAGAACTAAATTAAAATGACCGATCAATAAAAGTAATTCTAAGACTCAGAGAACACGATCCGTACATCTACCATTCGTTCAACAACACGTGGCCAGGTACCCCAAAAATCAAAATTGGCCTGTGGAGCATCATACATTTGACACCCATAAATATTGTTCTCCATGTCCCCCACTTGCCCCAAAATTCATTTAATTCAAATTCAACTTGGTTTTCAAGTACTATGGTTATCAAAATTGACACTGCTTGATTCAGGAACTAATCCCCCCCCCC
>JXTB01000045.1:1476960-1498613 GCA_002914805.1 Parasponia andersonii
TTAATCATCATGTACCAATATTCGGTTCCAAGTACAGATGGACTTGCCAGCTGCTAAAAGAGACAATGTCATGCATAATTAGGGGTCGACCTGTTCCTCAACACGAGCTCCAGGCAAGACTGATGAGACGGAACGTGGAGTTTGGCTCTTTGAAGATTTGTGCATGCCGTGTGGAACCAAATGGGTACGATTAGCTAAAAACATGTCGTGCCCAAGTGCCTGATTTTTCACGTGGACTTCACAAGGTCCAATATGTAAATTCATAGAGTAATGATAGGGCTTAGCAGAAAAAATAACAATAATAAGGATAAAGATACTAAAATTTTACCCAAAAAAAAATCATAGTGTCATATATAAGATCATATTATTTAAAGTTAAATGACTAAAATTAATGTCCCATCACTTAATGTAAATTTTGGTGTAAAATTTTAATATTCCAATCGTTACTCAAATACATATTATGCATTAATTGTCTCGTGTTGAGATGTGAGAGGTAAAGGATTTTCATTATTTACGTTACATAATGATTTTGAAAACCATGAGACGGTAAAAATATTATAAGGTCTAAAGGACAAATCTAAACAATGGGAGGTCCTGATAAAATTGGTGCTAGCACAAAAGATGGATCGTTTGATTCCAAAAAAACTAGATGCCCCCGGCAATCTTGAACCCTACATTTGTATGCATGAACACGGCAGAACAGATACGAAACGTATAAATATTAATACCTTGTTGCCTTGTTGGGTTGTTTTGTCGCTTAACAAGGCATGCATACATTATCATGTATCGGTTGAACTTATTATATCTCTCTCTTATTATTGGGCTACAATTGTAGACGTTAACTCCGACAAAAAGAATCCTTACTATTTTAACGAAGAAAAAACGAGGATAGTTAGCTATCTAGCTAGCTATTTGCTTTAACTTTTGAGTACCAAAAAAATCATCCGTGATCGAATATTTAAGATCATGATCATCAAAGGGAATGTTTTTGTAATTAGAACCCGTTATTCATGGAAGTTTGAAATGAAGGAGTTCAAATTAATGTTCAATGCATCATTATAGTTGTTTGACGGGTGTTTGCCAACATATTGGACTTTGTTTAGGATTTTTACTCATTTGCAGGAACTACTTAATACATACCAAGATCACTAGATGGCCTTTGGCCGAACTTTTAGCTAGCTAGTTGATAATTTTAAAGTCAATTTTACAACTATTATATACAGATCACACATTGTTGGAATCGAGTAGTTAATCCAATTGTAAATTTTTTTTAATTTGAAAACGTGTTATATGCACTTGGAAGATGTGAGCTTTTAGTTGGTGATTAATAATAATTCTTATCCGAAGTAAAATGTACACTATTTTTAGTATATATGTGTTAATATATATATATATATATAAATATACAGCCAAATTAAGTGGCGCGCGGGAACGTTATTAATTAGATCAGAAGGTTTTTTTTATTTCTTTAAGATATAATAGTAAATATATTATTAGATTNAAAAGGTGGGGTTCGCAACTCGTATTCTTCAAAGAGTAGGTTTTTTACAGGCTCGTTGTATTAGATCAGAATGTTGGGCGCGTAGCAAAAGAGATTAGACGAAGTAAGCGGGTATGGGGTTTAGCGGTCATAGCACGTTGATGCAACTCTTTACTCAGCTGTCTATATCAATGCCACTCTTTTAGCCGACCCAACTGAATTTCCTGTCTTCCACAACACCATTGGTCCTTTTCACCCCTAGCTATATATCTCCATATGTATATCATTATAATTAATTCCTTATATATATATATATATATATATATATATATATACTACCTATATATGTGTTCGATTTCTCCAAATATATCCAATCTGATCAAATTAACAACAAAAGAATCCCTCTATTCTCCTCACCAAGCATATATCTCTTTCCTTGTTTGCTAACTACTAACTAGCTAGCTAGTACTAATTAATCGCTTTTACTGATAGTTATATATGTTATCTATGGAGCTTCAACTGGGTCTTGCTCTTCCGGTCCACAATAGCACTAGTCTAAATATGGTCAAAGGATTAGACCTGAACGACCGAAGGACGATGGAGCCAAATGAGGTCTCCTATGGCTGCAGGGAAAGCAAAAGCCACGGTGCCAAATGTAAGCGCAGTTTGGAGGAAGCTTTTGGGATTAATAAGATAGGAGATGATGAGGCTAAGTACTTGCCTAATTTGTTGGTATGGAACGGCCAACCCAACGAGGAAGATGATCGGAAGGGACACAAGAAAAGGGACACTTATTACATCAACCAGTGAGTACTTCATTAAATAACAACATTTACATCAATATATTCTACTACTATATATATGCATGTATACTAGCAGACATTTGAATATACGAATGGTTTTATATATTGATAAAGTAAGATAACTTATTTACGTTTGTCAAATTGTGTTAGGAATGAGAGTAGTGATGGAGAAAGTTACGTGGTTGGGTGGCCACCAATTAAATCATCGAGAAAAAAGGAGCTTCTGATTCAACAGAACCATATTGGTGGACAGATGATCAAGAAGAGGCTGAAATACAATTCTTCATCATCATCATCATCATTATCAGCAGCATCAAAACATAATTCAATGTACGTAAAGGTTAAGATGGAAGGTGTGGCAATAGCAAGGAAGATTGATCTGGGCCTCCACCACTCTTATCAAACACTTAAAAACACCTTGTTTACTATGTTCACCAACTGTAAGTACATATATTTATTCTTACAATATACTAATTAATTTACATGATTAAAATATATACCTTTTTTTAAGTAACATTTACATATACTCTAACTAATTAATCAAATTAACTTCAGATGACGAAAAATGTAACGAAGGCAACAGAAGCTATACACTAGCTTATCAGGACAAAGAAGGCGATTGGCTGCTGGCAGGAGATGTTCCATGGCAGTACGTTTACATATATGTATATAAATATATATTTACTTCTATTCTTATTCCTATATATTTTACTATTTCTTTGATTCCCACAAAATTAATTCTGTGTATTTAAATAATTATAAAATGATTAATACAGAACTATTAGAATATGATGGTGTTAAAAGAGCAACTTAATTAGGAATATTTGCTTTGGATTCATGAGGGACATGATGTAAAATTGTTGCTTATAGTTGGGGTTAATACTCTATAGTGCACTTTTTTTTTTCAAGTTCTAGTTGGTGGTGTGTCTTTCTGAGATTATAAGTTAGTCTTTGGCAATGATGTGTTTTGCAGAAGCTTCATCAAGTCTGTGCAGCGTCTGGAGATGGTGAGGATCAATGGCGGTTAATCTTAAACCCATCTCTCCAGGGACAAAGATTTGGTTCTTTTATATACTAGTTCAGTCCAAGTAGGGACTTTGAATAATTAATTGCTACGGAAAAAAAATGTAGTTATATCGAAGACCAGAAAGAGAAATGGAAAAAAGCACAAAAAGGAAAGAAAATGGAAAATATTGATCAGTATCAGCTGGTTTGCTGGTTGTAATATTTTTTTTTTATAGATAAGTTGTGATGTTTGAGTAAGAATATATTTAACATATCTGGCCGGTTACTAATATTAATTCTTCTTAGATATGCAAATTAATTATCTAAGAAAGTACTTTAATTATGAAAAAGCAAATATTAAAAACAAATTAATTAGAAGTCTAATATCTCCTCCACATTTAAACTATACTTAGAGCCTTTTATCTTATGATTATGTCGAGAGTGAGTCAAAAAATGGAAGAAAGAAAAAAAAAATGTTAACCATCTCTTTGTTCTAACCAGTATAATTGTTGAGGAGTGAATGTATTCCAAATTGGTCGTGACCATTTAAAATATCTCAGCAAATTTTCCCAAAATAACAATGAACAAATCGTCATTCACATCAGACTTTCTAAACAATTATAAAAAAAATAAATAATCATGGTTTTTGATTATGTGCAAAGTGCAAAACACTAAAAAAAATCCAAAATTGATCAATTGGGTCTTCAGATACTGGAAGAGAAGTGACATAATTGGGTTCACTATATTATATGTATATGTACATATTTCCCTGGAATTAATTAGATGATTCATTGGTTGAAGATTCTTATTGCCCATATCTTGAAAGCAAGAGAGGACAAAAGGGTCACTATTGCTGTTAATGTCAAAGGTGGCTAACTTCAGCATTCTTAAAAATAGTTATGTCAGTTTGCTTTTGCACGCGCCGATACCGTCAAAGGTGAGAAATCAATACCACATAATATAACATAATATAAGGTAAAACTGAAATGTGAGTTTATAAATTACTAGAACTCTAGTTTGGATTTGGTCCGACTTGCAGAAGGTCAAAGGAACACCTACTAAATATCTTGGATTTTGCTCTTGTTTTTACAAGAGAGATATTGAAATCTGTATTTTTAAACTCTCAACATCCAAATCACAAAATGGGGTTTTTTTAAATTAAAAAAAAAAAATCTGTAGCCGGCCGTGTACCTACATCTCTCTCTGTTTAGTGTTTAAATTTATTCAGAGCTAACTTGCATGAGTTACTACTTGGTACTCAATCATGGAGTTTTGGAGGTTTTCTTTTCTTCTGCTTTGTGTATTTCAGCAGGTTTATTCACAATCGACCACTGACCCCAATGAAGGTTATATCTTAATCTCTAATATCTAAATTCGGATTTTTTTTTTGTTTAATTAGTTTCAAATGATGATTTTGAGATTAATGTTGGTGCATAAACTTCATCAGTGGCTGCTCTGAACAAGATAATAGGTCACTGGAATTTGGGAAGATATTTGAATCTTTCTATTGACCCTTGCAACCCAAATGCGAAATGGGCACCCGACACTTCGAACCCTCGTGTAGCTTGTGATTGCTTGGGGAACACCTGTCACATAACCCACCTGTCAGTTTATCAATTTCACCTCCTTCTTCTAATATATGGCTATTTTGTTGAGAATGGTTTTGAGCTTTGAGCTTTGCCTTGTTATACATACAGGAAGATATTTGCTCTAGACATTTTCGGTGAAATACCAAAAGAACTATTCGAGCTTAAAAAGCTGATGGACTTGTAAGAATCAATACCTTGGACTTATAAATTAATTGGTTCTGCGTAGTTTGTTCTCATTGATATGTATAGAAATGTTTGAATCATGTTCCAGGAATCTGGCTCAGAATGTTTTGAGTGGCTCTGTCCCTGCTGAAATTGGACAACTATCAAATATGCAATACCTGTAATTTCTAACCAAATATATGATCAACTATACTACTTAATACAGCTATTTTGATATTAAGTTAATCCAAAGTTTTCAAACTTTATGAAATTATTTTTCTGCTTACTGTTGAGTGATTGATCAGGAGCCTTGGCATAAACAATCTGACAGGGCCCGTGCCCCGGGAGCTAGGCAATTTAACCAAGTTGCTTTCCCTGTAAGTCCATGTCTACTACGTTTCAGATGCAGTTTCTATCCCTATTTTGTCTTTGGTTTCTGAGGACCAATTTTTCTAATCATCTTTTTTGGAAGTTTAAAACTTTTGTTGATTCTTTTAGAGTTCTTTTATGCAACAGAAGTTTTAGTTCAAACGGTTTTGTTGGAGAATTACCTAAAGAGCTTGGAAATTTAACCTCCTTACAACAGTTGTAAGTTATAACTTTGAAGTAACTCTCTTTTCTCTCTTTTTATCTTTATTGTGCTTAGTATTATATATGATGACATTCATTTTTATTTTTTTCAAATTTCAGGTACATTGATAGCAGTGGAGTTACAGGACCAATTCCACAAGAATTTGTAAACTTAAAATCCCTTAGAATTCTGTATATTCATCTGGCCTTTTTTCTATTCTTTTTCTACAGACTGTATTATTTATCTTTACAAATATTGAGAGGTCTGGAGATGTCGTACTTATAAGTACATCGGTGGATCTGTTTCCTGTTTCAGTTGGGCGTCTGACAATCTCTTCACTGGAAAACTCCCAGACTTCTTGGGGAATCTCACAGAACTCATAGACCTGTATTGTTCGATATTTTGTGTTATTTTTTATAAATTACGATTGAATTTTCATTTAATTTGTTGTTTGAAGATTTATAGTATTCTTGATTAGTGCTCATCTTCTATCAGACGACTTGAAGGAGCCTCTCTTGAAGGCCCAATTCCTAGTAGTTTTGGTGCTCTAACCAAACTAGAGACCTTGTAAGGCCCTCTTGTTCATGTTGTAACTTTTGCATTTTCCAACTCTTTGAGAGTATAACTCATAGTAAGCTTGTTACCAAGCACTCCTGCCTTATTCTTTTATTTCTTTTGTTGTAAGTTGGAATTTCTGTTTCTCTTATTACTTTTGCTCATGTAGGAGAATTGGTGATCTGAGCAAGGAAGATTCTTCTCTTAAATTCTTGGAAAATCAAACAAGTTTGTCCATACTGTATGGTGCTGCCTATCTAAATCCAAGAAAACTGTAGCCTGACTTTATTATGATAGTTTAATTTAGCATACATTCTTGCTGATCAGTTTTTGCAACTTGGTCTGCAGGACTTTGAGAAACTGCCGAGTGATCGGAGAAATTCCAGTACAAGTTGGCAGATTTGCTAAGTTGCAACATCTGTAAGTAGGACTTGCTATCTATATAACTCCATCTAATTCATGTTTCTCTATTTCTTTTCTGTATAAGGTTCACGGTTTTGCTTTCTTAAACGGATACTTGTATAATTGGTTATTCCCTTTATTAGTTTGCTCTATTCACTCCTACAGGGACTTAAGTTTTAACAAGTTGACTGGTTCGATACCAAATTCATTCCAAGACTTAACAATGTTACAGTATCTGTGAGTACATATTTTTATTTTTTCCTTTACTGTTCCACATTACCTTATCCCCTTGTCAGATTTTCCAAGACTCTTTTCTTATGCATATGTGTGTACCAAAAAAGTGTTCATATGATTGTTTTTCTCATGATTAGTTATGATTTTCACTAAGATATGGAGTCCATTCTATTTATCTCAGATATCTTGGAAACAACAACTTGAGGGGAGAGTTACCTGATAATATAATGACTCCAAAGCTTTTAGCATTGTAAGTGACACTTTCAACTCCAAGTTTCCCTGCTTTTTCTAGCTTATGATTAATCTTAGTAAAACATGATATCCACCAAAAAAACAGTCTCTATGAACAATAATATCTGCTCAAATTTAAAATTCTGCAGATTCTTCAAGCAGAGATTATTATTGTTTATCCAACCTGTATATCATGTTGATGAGAGAAATCAGAAAAGAAACTAAAGAGCACTGCCTAATGATTTCTAGTTGGACATCTTTGTTCACTCTACAAATTTTTTTAACTCTAATTTGAATCTTATTCTCAACAACAGAGATGTTTCTTTCAACAACATATCTGGAAGCGTTCCTCCAAATTTAGCGAAAATGGGATTTTTAATGTGAGTTCTAAAGTTTTCTCTCCTACTTGACGTGATTATAATATGTTAGACAGCATCTGCTTGAACTAACCACGTTTCTCCTCTTCAGGAATGTCCTAGGAACATCAATCAATGCAAACGCTTTACTAGACAGGTAAAAACATAAGAACCTTAGTATCAGCCTTACAAGTTTACAAGCTGCAACTTATGCTTTGATCCCTTGTCTTCTGGTTCCGATGCCCATTATGATCCTTTAGAATACTATTCTGATCCTTTCAATTGTCATGGTGCCAGGAAGTCGATTGACCTTTTGCTCTGCCTTCAACAAGAGACCAAGTGTGCTAATCAAGTGCAAACATGTAAGCGAAAAGCTCGTCTTCCTTGCCCTTCATCAGATTATTATTGCGATTTCATTTCAATGTATTTATTTGACTATTTTTTTCCATTTTTTATGCTACTTACAGAAGATAAAGGAAACTCATTTGTAAATTCACCAGAAAACACTTTCTCTTGTAGCATCATTCTCTGTTAAAAGTGGAGGGACAGAACTGATCACTTCATCAGGCATCCGGTACGATGATGACTCCGAACAACTGGGAGCAGCCTCGTTGTACACGAATTCTATGTTCAACTGGGCAGTTAGCAATACTGGGAATTTCTTGTTCAGTCCAAACGGGCCTCAATACATAGCAAAAACAGATTCTCAAATCATGGAAACTTTGGACTCTGAACTCTACAAAACAGCAAGAATTTCGCCAAGCTCACTAAGGTACTTCGGCTTTGACTTGATGAACGGGGAATATGTTGTTGAGCTTCACTTTGCAGAGATAGCAATGGACGACACTCGATCTTGGAAAGCCCTTGGTAGGCGCATATTCGATGTTTACATTCAGGTATGGCAAATTTTGAATCTCGTTTTCGTATGATCAACTTTGCTAACACTAAACCAACACCACATCATTCAACATTCAGACTTAGAAAAACAGTTTTTTTTTTTTTTTTTTAACTCAACCAGCAAATATTAAGATCTTGAACTACACGTTTTGTGCATCGTTTTCTTAACGAACTACATAAATCTTGTTTGATTTAGGGTGACAAAGTCCTAGAAGACTTCAACATTCAGAAGATGGCGGGCGGATCAAAAAGGGCGTTGGTCAAAACCTTCAATGTCAACGTGACAAACACAATCATGGACATCCACTTCTTCTGGGCTGGGAAAGGAACTTGTTGCATCCCATTTCAAGGCACATATGGACCTTTAGTGTCAGCCATTCATGTCTACCAAGGTGGTTGTTGTTGTTTTCTTAGTTATACTACAAAGAATGCTAACGTTAGATGCAACTGACTGACTATAATAATTATGTAATCCTGACTACATACACTAGTCTCAGTTTAACGAAATAGTTTTCCATTTTGATATTTCAGCTTCAGATGGAATTGTTTCTTCTTCAAAACGAAACAAGAATAGGATTGCGAAACTGGTGGGGATATCACTGGGATGTGCAGCGGGTTTCGCCATTATTTTGTCAATGTTCTATCTTTGGTGGACAAAGCGTGCGTTCGGACATACGAGAGTACAAACGGACTCACCAAAGAAATGATTTAAACTCGAGAGATATATGGTAATGTTATCCTCATGCTCTAAGCTATGTAGCAAAAAATAAATAAAAATGTAAAAATAATGAAGCAGAACTGGATCATAATTTGTATAAAATATCATCAATGCTACTTAATTTTTGTTCTCACCCTTGTCCCGAAACCAAATTCGTTGCTTTTTTATTTTTTCAATTGTAGCAGGATTTGTTTAAAGATATTGGTTTGTCATTCCAAAACGACAAATTGAAGAAGGTTCCTTTTAAAAAACGACAATTGAAAGTCAAAAGAATAGTTGAGAACATTATAAAAAGCAAAAACGATCACGGTGGGACTCGAACCCACAATCTCCCGCTCCGGAGGCGAGCGCCTTATCCATTAGGCCACGCGATCACATGTTTTACTGCGTTATGAAAATTAACCTAATATTATTTAATTGTCTTCCATTTGAACTTTTCTTTAGTTCTTTTTCTTCGCAACTAAGGAAATTGTGTGCTTTAGGCAAGTATATGTATCTTTACAACTCGCATATTTAAAAACTACATCTACCTGAGTAAATCCCACTTTTCATTTTTTTTTTTTTTTTTTGCGCTGGGGATTAAATCCCACTTAGTACTGTCAATTTTTCTTTTTATTACAAAATTACAACCCCACTCATTTTCTTCTCAATGTACTTTTAATTGGTCAGCTTATTACTTTTCCTTTTGTTTGTTTGTAACTGTAATAGTCACTTAATACTAGTGAATGACATGACATAATACCAGTCAACTTGGTGTGTTAAAATTCTATTTTACTTCCAACTAATATAATATTGAAATTCTCTATATTAGGAAAGAAAACAAATAGACCCTAGATGCGTTTTAAATTGAATGTTCTTTATAGAAATTGAAAAAAGAGAATAAGCATAGTCCTTAGAATGCTAATAACAAATCTAATGTTATTATTGTTGTCACACACTTCATTCCTTTAGTGAGATTTTTTTTTTTTTTTGGTTTCCGATCAGAACAATCAATTGACAAATCATCTATTTTAATTGTTCAAAACAGTGAAGAGTATCGTATAAATAAACGAACGAGGCTTCTAATGGATAAAAAAGATAAATATCAATACTAAAATGAGAGATTTTTTGTATTTAAAAAAGAGGGAGATTTTTGCAGTATTTTGAGAAGAAAAATCATTGATCAAAAGTATTTAAATATACCAAATCTAATGTTAATTTTTATGTTTTTCAATAATTAAGTTACAACTACAACAACATTACAGTAAATTAACGACAGTTTTAAAAGGGTTTTAACAGTGGTTAAAAATCGTCGTTAATGTAGATACGGTTAAAAAATGGCATTTTTATCCATTAAAATTTGACCAATAACGACACTTTCATTGAAAACCATTATCATTGGTGATAAGTTCTTTAACGGCGGTTCCACATGAATTATCGCTAAAAGCCTTTTCTAAAATAATTTTTTTTTCTTCCCCTGAGCACTTTATACAACACCACAAAATAAAACTTGCCTAAAAAGAATTTCAAATCAATTCAAAATTATGCAAATCTATATTATAAAAAGTACATATAAAAAATATAATCAAAATCTAGTACATATAACTAATAAGTTTATATTATATAAAAATATATTATAACATAAACATGTTTAAGAACCAATATTAAGTTTCTAGGTACATTTCACTAAAACTTGCAAATTAAAGTTATATTAACAACTCTAATATAAGTAAAATGAACGAACTGATATACACTCTAACATAAACATCGCATTCCACATAATTGAGTTGACATGAACATTATACTTATAGTAGAACTATAGATAAAATACATAAATATGAAAGATAAATAAAAACATCCTATACGAATGAAGTATATCTCATATCTTAATATGATATTTAGTTAAACCATCTCTTTTTCTCATTCTTTCCATGTCCGTATGAAATAAAATACATAAATATAAAGATAAATAAAGACATCCTATACGAATGAAGTATATCTCATATCTTAATATGATACTTAGTTAGACCATCTCTTTTTCTCCTTCTTTCCATGTCCGTATGAAATATTTTAAATGTACTAAACGAAAACATGAGTTATAAAAACTAGTGGATTAAATAAATAAATATATATTCTATATATTATACTATACATTATACTAATCATGTTAAGAGATTCATAATATCTGGTAATTGTCCAAATTGATATAAGAAATAAGTACTTTTTGAGATATATTAATTACCATCAACATCTAATGTTGCCTACAAAAAACCAAACATAAATTAAACAAAACTTATACAAACTCAATCATATAACAATTTAGCATAAAAAAAAAGAATATTAACCCAATATGATAAAAAGTTAATAATAGCATTCCGTTACTTACTATATAGAAATAATGTGCAATGTCACATAAGCGACTATCATGTTTAATACCGGAAAAATAAAGATGTATACCACCAATCTAATATTTCGATTCCAACTCAAAGTAATACTATTTTATCATTATAAATCTCTAAATTCAACTCAATTCATACATAGTACAAACTTTTGACTATTCTAAAGTTAATAAACTATATAATTTCAAGTCAATGAAAATACTAAGTACACATATTATAAAGTTACATTACACTAATTAGTTCATAATAATATGGTTAAACTAATAAATTATAATTACTATTAATATCTATTATCAAAACGATATAAAATCATTAAATAATATTCATTATGAAGGTTTAATTTCTAAAAGTAATTTTTTCGGATTAATTAAAATTAGTGAAGAAAAATACCTTAAATTGAATAAAAATGTTTCAATACTCCAAAATTAAGCACAAAATTAGTATATCCATTCAAATTGAAACCTAAATCAACAAAAAAAGAAACAAAATTATATATTCATCGAGAATTATAGTCGTTGATTGTATAAAAACCTAAACTTTTCTAAGGCACAACCACCGCTATAGATCTAAAGATTTTAAACTCTGAACAACGGTTACGCGGAATCGCTGAGAAATATTATAATTTGAGCATTAACGACGAATCTGATACAACAAATGTTAAAAATTTAAAAAATTTTAAACTTTTCTCAATGGTTGTACCAAGCAGTATAAAAAAATTAAAATTGACTATTAATGGCAGTTCTATTTCAACCGCTGCTAATAATTTGTCACTAAAAGCTTTTTTTTTGTAGTGAACAATTAATTAGATTATATCAGCTAAGTTTGTTAATTAAAATTTGGCATTAATGTCCTTTATTATAAAGTAACATCCAATTATAACAAAGTTAAAAATACTCAAATATAACACAACGTCATCGAGTCATTAAAAAAATTTATTAGCTATCAATTTTTTTAATTTATGCTATAACTTTATTTTACCACGAATATTGGCCAAAACACTAAACAAGGGGATTAGAATAAACATCGTACGTGTCGTACGTGGTATAGCCAAGCAAGAAATTCCCGCTGTAATCAACAGAAGAAAAACACTTAAAAATAATAATAAACTTCAATATTTTGGATTTTTCCTTTGTTTGGGTTACCGTCACACAAATTAAATAAAAGCAGGAACTTACCATCAGTATTAAATCCCATGTATAAAAAAATTATTCTTATCCTAAACATAGAAGGAATGGTTTTTTTTTTTTTTTCTCCCTTTCTTTCTACTTCGAATGGTGTAAACGAGAAAAACGAAAAAAAAAAAATAATAATAATAGTACACATTTAATTAGTAGCGAAATCTTAACCCACCTCCCAAAAAAAAAAGCCATAATCAACCATTAACAAAATTAAATCGTTAAAACAAAATATTAAGCCCAAGTTGTCAAACAATTCATGTCCCAAAATAGACGAGCAATATTTTATTAAATATTATATTTGCTCGACTTGAATTGACCTACGCCCTCATTATTTCCGGGGTCGGCAGTTCACGACCCTCAGATCGTCAGTGTCAAGCACCGACGCTAGATCTACCGCCACGTGCCATGTCTTTTCCGGCCAAAAAAAATAGAAGAGGACAGAGAGTTTGGGTGAAATGCAAAAAAATGTCCGAATCACCGTGAGCCGTACGCGTGGTATTGCCACTAAAATAAGCCACAAACAACAGTAGACACCCAACCCATTGTCCCTCACAGACAGCTAGTTTTTGAAATCAAATTCAACCGCACATCAACTATGATCAACGGTCCTGATCATACTTCTTTATTAATCCTCAAATATCTATTTATTTTCTGCTCCTTTTTTCCGCTTAGCTGCACAATCCCCCAATTCCCAAACTCTCTCCGAACGTACAGACTAGAGAAAATCTAGAACGAGAAGAAGAAGAAGAAGAAGAGCCTTTTTTTAGAGCAACAATACGACGCCGTACAACAACCACAGACAAAACCAGTTCCGATCCCATTGGTCGGTCAACGCGGATCCGGCGTCGTTTTGACCCATCGGACCTTAGTGGCCGCGGATCTAGAACACGCCGACACTACCACCCGGTATGTACGGGAGAAATGTATTTGTGTAATTACTTATTTCTATTTTTGGAAAAATCAGTGTTTATTTTCGTTTTACTCGGCGATTTGAAGGTTCGGATCGGCGAGGAGGGTTAGAATCGACGGTGGAGATGGCGCCGACGACGATTCGGAAGGCGATTGGGGCGGTGAAGGACCAGACGAGCATCGGGATCGCCAAGGTGGCGAGCAACGTGGCGCCGGAGCTGGAGGTGGCGATTGTGAAGGCGACGGGCCACGACGACGACCCGGCGAGTGAGAAGTACGTGCGGGAGATCCTGAACCTGACGTCGTACTCGCGGGGCTACGTCCACGCGTGCGTAGCGTCGGTGTCGAAGCGCCTGGGGAAGACTCGCGACTGGATTGTGGCGCTCAAGGCCCTGATGCTGATCCACCGCCTGCTCAACGAGGGGGACCCTTTGTTCCAGGAGGAGGTCCTGTACGCCACCAGGAGAGGGACCCGGCTCCTCAACTTGTCCGATTTCAGGGACGAAGCCCATTCCAGCTCGTGGGATCACTCCGCTTTTGTCAGGACTTACGCCATGTATCTGGATCAACGGCTAGAATTGATGCTCTTCGAGAAGAAGAGTGGCGGCGGTGGTGGTAGTGGCGGTGGCGATGATCGATTCGACCGGTTTGGGTCGAGAGACAGTAACGCGAATTTCAGGTCGCCGCCGCCGAGGCCTTATGAGTACGATTACGGAGATTCCAGGGGCGAGGCGGGTGGGTCTTATGGGAACTACGGGATGAGGCGGTCGAGGTCTTATGGGGATATGAGTGAGTCGGCGGTCCGAGAAGGGAGAGAGGAGAAAAGGGTTGTGACCCCATTGAGGGAGATGAAGCCTGAGAAGATTTTTGCGAAGATGGGTCATATGCAGAGGCTTTTTGACCGGTTTTTGGCTTGTCGACCCACGGGTCTGGCCAAGAACAGTAGGATGGTCTTGATCGCTTTGTACCCAGTTGTTAGGGAAAGCTTTCAGCTTTACGCCGATGTTTGCGAGCTCTTAGCGGTTTTTCTTGATAAATTCTTTGATATGGAGTACCCAGATTGTGTTAAGACCTTTGATGCTTACGCCAGTGCTGCGAAGCAGATTGATGAGCTCATTGGGTTTTATAATTGGTGTAAGGATACCGGAGTTGCGAGGTCGTCAGAGTACCCGGAAGTGCAGAGGATTACTGGTAAGTTATTGGAGACGTTGGAGGAATTTGTGAGGGACAGATCAAAGAGACCAAAGAGTCCCGAGAAGAGAGAGGAGCTCCCAGCTCCTCCGGTCCAAGAGGAGGAACCGGTACCTGATATGAACGAGATAAAGGCTCTGCCTCCTCCCGAGAATTACAGTCCTCCACCACCACCTGAGCCCGAGTCTAAGCCTCAACAACAAGAAGTCGCCCATGACTTGGTCGATTTGAGAGAGGACGCGGTCACAGCCGACGATCAGGGGAACAAGTTCGCCCTGGCATTGTTTGCCGGTCCCGTCGCTAACAAGGCGAATGGGTCATGGGAAGCATTCTCATCCAACGGAGAGCCGCAATTGACCTCGGCGTGGCAGACGCCGGCTGCCGATCCTGGCAAGGCGGATTGGGAACTCGCCCTGGTTGAGACGGCAAGCAACTTGGCGAGGCAGAAGCAGGATCTGGGTGGTGGGCTTGATCCGTTGTTGTTGAATGGCATGTACGATCAGGGCATGGTGAGGCAACACGTGAGCACAGCCCAATTGAGCGGCGGTAGCGCCAGTAGTGTGGCGTTGCCCGGGCCGGGAAAGACCACGACCCCTGTCTTGGCTCTCCCGGCTCCAGACGGGTCGGTTCAGGCAGTCAATCAGGACCCTTTTGCTGCCTCGTTAACCATTCCTCCACCGTCATATGTGCAAATGGCCGAAATGGAGAAAAAACAAACCTTGCTGGTGCAGGAGCAGCAAGTATGGCAGCAGTACGCCAAAGATGGGATGCAAGGCCAAACTAGTTTGGCCAATATTAGTGGCAATGGTTACATGGCTCCAAATCCTTATCCAGTGATGCCATATGGGATGCCTCCGGTCAATGGAATGGGGCCGCCGGCCGGGTATTACTATACTCCTTACTGATTTTTCTTAATTTTATAAATGAGGTTTCTTTCTTCATGTTGTATGATGCTTTTCTAGGTTTTTTTTTCCCTCCTTTTTCGGTCTAAATGGTAAGAACTTGTTGGTTCNACGTGAGGTTGATTTTTGATGTGGGGAGGTACGTACTATTAGACGTGGGGTTGAATTCTGATGTCGCTTTGTGTTGTGTAATATTAGAACGTTCTACATATTTTTTCGTTCTTAATTTTGTTTTATGATTCTTGTTTTGAGAACATCAAATTAACTAAATTTGACCAAATTTATTGATCTTGGTGAGATTTTTATAAGCATTTCTACTTAAAATTCTGCATTTTGCCATTCTTGTTTCATATTTTGACTATTTGTAACCATGCTGTGTTAGGACTTAGGAGCCTTCCCACTGGTAAGATTGTCAACGGGCGTAATTTAGAGAACTAAACATATAACTAGAAGAGTACAAAGTCACTTCAGAATTCAAGATTGCACTGCTCTTGAATTTTACCTTTGGAGTTTGGAGTGGCATGGATTTTACTTGCATTCAATATTAACTTAAGATTAGATAAGGCAAGTCATGACTAGGCACAATTTTTTCTACTAAAAGTTAAATTCTCTGAGTGCATAAAGTTGAGACTCGTGGTCCACCCATTTTACCATTTGGAATTTAGAACTAATGCAGGACTTCAAAGTCCTGTGTTGAATTCAAATTTGGGTTCGAATTATTTGACATCTTAAACATAGGATATTCTATTAGTCTCCAATTCCATAGGGGTTAAGCGAAATAAAAAACAAAGAGAGCTTTTTTTTAAAAAAAAGGTTTATTTTCCATTATGGTAAGAAGCAAGGTGAGAGACCTCTAGGAAGAAAGTGAGATGAGATGATGGTGGGTTACTAAAATGTAGAACTGGTCGCATTTTACCGGAGAAAAAAAAAGAATTAGTCGCAAATAAGCCAATATCAATAGGTACCAAGTAGTAAGTAGTAACAGTCCAAGAGAGCTTATCTACGTTTCGACAAAAAAAAAAAAAGTCCAAGAGAGCTTGGTCGCTTCTATGAAAACGACAGAATTGATGGAAAACGACTCCGGACCAATGATATTATTTCCTATTCACTTTTTTGCCCTCACGGAAATTTTATGGTAGTCATCCGATTTGGAATCAAAAGTTTAGTTTCAACCTCACAAAAATCCACTAAAACAAAACAAGCACTCTTTCCCTTGACTTTATTTTATTCGGCTCTTGGGGCACTAAGAATGCACGACATCAAGTTTAGTATTCAAAACATAAGACACCGGATTCCATGTGTTTTTTTTTGCCTTAATAAATTTGCATATCTTCCGCTGTAGTTGGCCACCATATTGAGGCCACTAAATTAATGATAATTCTTCACTAAATTAATGATAATTCTTTCTTTCAAAAAAAAAATAATGATAATCGAGTATGGTCCACTCAATTCACGTGGTCATGAGATCCACTAGTAATGAGAGTAGATTTTATTGTGTTAAGAATCTGAATGATATTTCAAATCAAACTTACTATAGGCGTCGATGGACACGATTACATTTTTTTTTTCTTTTCTGTTGGTTAAAGACAATTACTCGCTAGTGCTATTTTTTTGTCAGTTCTACTTCTTACTTTGCCGATGGACAGAGCTGGCTTTTATCTACTTTAATATCATGGGCCCTATTTATTTGTCGGATTGTTACGTACAATCTAACTTCGGTGGCCGTGGTTTCTTTCGGTGCAGTCCTCATCGCATATGTCTTTTTTCTTCGTTTTTTTTCCCTTGTTAACAATCCGACTTCGGTGGCCGTGGTTTCTTTCGGTGCAGTCCTCACCGCATATGTTTTTTTTCTTCGTTTTTTTTCCCCTTATTTTTTTGGGTTTGGTGGGGGGAGGAATTGCATGAAAACCAACACTTGTGTAGATGGGTTATAGTAGTATATATATATATATATATATATGTAGTACAAGTACATATGACACATACAAAGAAGAGGAAGCATGTGGGACTCGAAAACAACCTTTCATGGCGTTGAATCCACAAGTTTCTCCGAACTTCTTAAATGGCTTTTGGACAAGCATGAGTGCATGCATGACCATAAAACTAATTATTTAATTTCACCTCTTTTTCCCCATTTGCCTTTTTGTTTTTGTTTGATAATTACTTCTCTTTCCAAACTTTCTTTATTATTTATTAAGAAAATAAAAATAAAAATAAAAATTGGCATCAGACTCACTACCCCACACCAGCTGTTACTCATTCGAACCTTCTTGTTCTAAATATATAGTTTGCATAATGCAGAGCATAAGCATAGCCAAGCCTATGATTATTTTAAATTTGGTCAAAAATCACTATACATCCATAGTGTTAGTTGTATCACAATTGCGTTTTGTAGTTAATATGGAAACAAATTTAGTTGAACAAATAATGTCAAAAGTCCAAATCCAACCGAAACATTAAATCATTGTTCACCTAAAAATTAAAATGGTAGTTACCATTGAAAGTTCCACTATAGCCTTCCTCTAAGATCTATGCAGATATTTTACCGTCCGATATTTAGGAGGTCCACCAACCATTTTTTTAAAAAAAAGATAAGTCGATGGGGGAGATTCGAGGCGTTTACTTCGCCTTCCCCTTCTTCTTCTTCTTTAATGTATTTATTTGTTTTTATTTTACAAACTTCAATTTTAATTATTTTCGGTTCGATTCAACTATTAGGTACTTTTGGAGTTATTTTCTACTTATATTTACTTTTTTTTTTCTTTTTAATTTTGTTTTATTTCTCTCTTTATTTTTTTCCCAAGGGTTATGACACTTTTGGCGTAATAATTTTCATTCACTCGTTTGCATGCGTTTTTTTTTTTTTTTTGAAAGAGTGTAATAATTGGTTTCATGCATGTAGGGGAAGCAATCTAAATTTTTGGACACAATAATAGATTAATAGTGCGCCTCTATTTATCTAAAATGACATTGTAGCTAGATGCCCGATAATGGGGCACGAAGGAACGAAACTAAAGCATAAATTAGGATGTGACTTACATGGTTTGTGCACAGATATAGCAAATGCTTGGTATCGTCACAGTTTCTATTAGAGACAAATAGCTTACTATTGTTCACTTATTGAACTTTTCAACTATATTGTAATAACTATTGCTTGTTTATAAAAAGTTTGCCAAATACCGCTATAGGTGATAATTCTTATATAAATTTGAGCAACGTTATAGAATATGGTGCTTAACACTACACAATAACATAGATATTGATCTCATAAAGCTTTTTTTGTACAGGTCTTACATTTATATTTTCTGTTACCAGTCTCGCATCTTTATTACCATGTAAACAACACAAGTGTTCTTTTACATTGTAGCCAGTTTTGATTCTTTTTAAGTAATTGCAAAGAGTCTTTCTTCATCCAAAAGAAATATCCAAGGAGTATTTCGATCATGAAAAGTGTAGTAGATTTGATGAGTGGTAGAAATTGTTTGTTAGGTAACCACATCCCAATTTCAAGCCCTACTCGGCTACTCCCACATGAGGAGAAAAAGAAATGGTGAAAATAACAATAAATATTTGAACCAATTACTTTATAATGGATCTTCACGGAGTGGGCTTTCCGGGTATGTTGAAGCCTCGTTGTTTTCAGTTCCGACCCAATTCAAAACTATGTTTCTTCACAAATTTAGATCCACAAACCCACTTAGGACAGAGTATAACTTGGGCCGAAACGATTTTTTTTTTTTTTTTTTTGTGTATTTTTAAAGGGTGTCAGGAATGCGTTGTCCTATTGCAAGAGTTTCTTAAGTAATGAAAACTCTTAAAAATATTATAAACAATAATTTTTTCATAGTAAAAAAAACTCTTGACTATAATACTCTTAAAAAATTTCATTTTTAAAATAATTTACAAAAAAAATCATTTTTGGCCCAAATTAGTTGTAGCCATGTCCTTTTCTCATATATGAGGTCTGAATCCAAGAGAAAGGAGTTAGACACATTGAAACAGTAAATCAATGACCAGTATTACTTCCTGCTTATGCATCTATCAATTAGATATTAGATCTAAATTTTGTGGTATGGTAAAGTGGGAATATATATATATATATATATACATGTATATTGAACAGTGTTTTTGGACCGTGATATCATGATTTATGCACATATTATTTGATTTTCGATAGGATTAAAGTATCGCTAATATATGACAAACATGACCGAGTTAAATCATCAGATTTTTAGGGAAAAAAAGTATAAAGTGATGTAGAGTATAAAGCTAGGTAGGTAAAACTAATGGCAAAAGCAGAGTTCGCTTCTCTGTCAGCGAGTGTGCTTTTTTTTTCCCTTTTCTGTTTTGCATAATAGTCAGTCAGGCGTCAGGGAGTGTTTACATATATGTAAAGCGCAGAGATTTTCCACCATTTTGTATTATTATTATTATTTTTTATTTAATAAAAAAAAAAAGCCTTTGTGATTATCCAATTATAGAAAGGCGCCACCGAGCCGAGCAAGGGGTGCATTTCAACCACGGGATGTCACTGATGAAAATGTGGATGAAAATCCAGTTATCATTTTGGTTTGGGGGATTGTGGTCCCTCTTCTTTGTTATGTCCAAATCCTACCCTTTTTCTGCACACTGGCGTACTTGTGACCGGGCCCACAAAACCAAAGGGCAAATCTGCCACCCTATATATTTATATCTTATTAGAGTTTTTTTTTTTTTCCCCCCCTCTCCGTACTCCGTTTCTAATTGGACACCTACTTACAATTTAAAATTTAAATATTTTTTAAATACACTTTTTTTTAATATTATTTATTCTAAAATTGGACATTAATAAAAAAAAATCTAATAAATTTCTTCTCTCACCAATGGTTTTAATATTATTTTGTGTTATTATTGTTTACTTATTTCCATTTAAAAAGTTAGAATTTTTGAGTTTTTTAGTTGGGGGGGGGGGGGGGGGGTGGAAACTGGAAAAGAAAGTCATACAAAAAGGGTTCTAAGGAAACCATTCGGCGGGATCCTTCAATACATCAAAAGGGACAAGACTACAATTAATCAAACCTAAGGTAGAAGAGAGATCAGCCCACTTAGCAACTTTGTGAGCAAGAAATTAATGGCTCTTGGCATTTTAATGGCCACCCAACATAAGAGATTAGTTGATTTAGTCCTTACTTCACAAATGCAATCAACAATATTCCACATAGAAACTGGGTCGAAGGACTTCAGCTCTGAGATAACCACTTGCGAGTCTCCTTCGAAAAAGCAATCTATAGCATAATCAACTACCATGTTCACCGCTAATGCCTCTCCAAGTGTAGGGTCTATTAATGAGAGCATTCCAGTTTTGATTAGGAGGATATTGCTAAAAGCATTACGGGGTACCACTGAGATAATTAGTTGGGAGTCAAGGATAGCGGTGTCGAAGTTAAGCTTGACCCAACCTGGCGGAGTGGGGGGATCAACACTTGTTCAAGGGAAAAAAATCACTAGGATGTTGTAAAATGTAACTGTGGAATTCTTTCCATCTACTGAGGATGCCTTGCATTACAGTCGTTAAGTTTGGTTGTATACCTTCATAAACTAACTGGTAGCGAGTCCACCAGATGCTTTCAAAGAGCACTGAAGCAAAAGAACCAACTCCCTTTTTTAGATGTGGCGGATCCCCAAAGCTTCGCATCATTCCTTCATAGTTTCAAACGTCACTTAATCTGAGGCGAGTTATACCAAATAGCTCTAGTAAATGGGCAGCAGCTCCAAAAAAAGGTGTATTGAGCTTTCAGTTTCAAGGTTACAAAGCGGGGCAGCAGTAGTTGTCAGTAGACCAAAAATGAGCGAAGAAAGTGTGGGGCCCGTTCCTGAACCTTATACCACGAGAAGGGCCACGCGGATCGCACGTGATCTCGCCATCGGCCTTTAGGTCTTCTAAACGTAGGGGTCAGAAGCTCCAGGGTCCCCATAACTGATCCCAGACGGTCCGGCCAATCAGACCCCAACCGTGATAGCTGGCGTTCTGAGGCCCCGAGGGTCGGCTGTCTAGGAACAGCGACCCTTACCCTAACAGTTGTAGGGGTCAGAAGCCCCAATGGTCTTCAGAC
>JXTB01000046.1:0-15405 GCA_002914805.1 Parasponia andersonii
ACTTAAGCATCGGAGAGTCTTTGCAGGTAGCCACCCCCGCCTCTCCGATCCTGCTTGGAGTTCAGGGATTTGTGAAGTAGCAAGGGCACGTGAACAGTTGGAGAATCCAGCATCAGCAGTTCATGACACGTGGACGACTGGTGTAAAACCGCTCCAACAGCTTCCTAATCTGAAGTAGCAACTAACTTAAAGTGAGCACCGAAGAGAGTATTAACTGCTCTAGCCCCTCTCATATCAAATATCTCAATTATCTTATCAAGACAATCTTTCTGAGATATAGTGAGAATCTGCTTGTTTCTATCTCTTATAATATCCATTCCCAAAATCCGCTTAGCCGCACCCAAATCCTTCATCTCAAATTCAGTGTTTAGCAACAACTTTAATCAATGGATTTCATCTTTATTCTTACATATTATAAGCATATCATCCACATAGATTAGTAAATAAATGAGGGATTGGTCTTTTGTTCGAACAAAGTAAATGCAGCTGTCATAAAAACTTTGAACAAAACCTTGCTTAAGCATAAAATCATCAAATCTTTGGTACCATTGACGAGGCGACTGCTTCAAACCATACAAAGATTTTTTCAGCAAGCATATCTTATGCTCCAAACTTCTCAAAACCTTTAGGTTGTAGTATTATGATCTCTTCATCTAAATTCTCATGTAGAAAAGCCGTTTTAACATTAAGTTGTTCGAGCTCAAAAATCTTGAATTGCAACAATAGCTAAAAGTACTCTTATTGAAGTATGTTTAACTACAGGAGAGAAGACCTTATGATAGTCAATCCCTCTACTTGTGAATAACCTTTAGCAACCAACCTTTCCTTGAATCTAGCTTCTTCTATTCCTAGAATCCCTGTTTTTCTCTTGAAAACCCATTTACAACCAATCACCTTCTTTCCTTTTGGTCTATGAATAAGAACCCATATCTTGTTCTTAGCTAAAGAAGCCATTTCCTCTACCATTGCTCTTCTCCATTTTACCCAATCAGAACTCTTCTTAGCTTCATTGTAAGTACTAGATTCGTCAAACTCTAGGATATTAGCTATGTTGAGTGCAAATACAATTAAATCTGCTTGAGCAAACCTAGTTGGTACTCTTATTTGACGTCTTGTTCTATCTCTGGATAGCAGATATTCAGACAAATCTTCCTCTGTTCAATGCATATCTTCAATTTCTATTTTCTCTTGATGGTTAACATCATCATGGTCTTTATTTGGAAAATTCTCTAGATCTTCATCTACTTCAGGTCGTAACTCTCCACCTTGATGAACATTTTGTGATCCTACTTCATTAGGTGCCTGTAAACTTGTTTCAACTTCCAACTGAGACTTGTTAGAAGTCTCACTACCTTTAGTAGGTTTTGCCCTTTTTGGTTCCTGCATGTTAGTCTTATAAAAAATGGTTTCATTAAAGATAACATCTCTACTAACAACACATTTTTTATCATCGAATAACCAGATTCTATATCCCTTTACTCCTACAGGATATCCTACGAAGATTCTCTTCTTAGCTCTTGAATTTAATTTACCTTGACTTACATGCACATAAACTAAACAACCAAAAGTTTTTAAATGATCATAAGTTGGTGGAACACCTGACCAAACTTGTTCAGGAACTTCAAAATCAATGGCTGAACTAGGAGATCTATTAATTAAATAACAAGCTGTAGTAATAGCTTCACCCCAAAAAATTTTAGGCAAACTGGATTGATTAAGCATGAATCTTACTTTATTCATGATTGTCCTATTCATTTTTTCAACTAATCCATTTTGTTGTGGTGTATTAGCACAAGTATGATGCCTAGCTATTCCATTTTCAGCACAATATTGATCATATTCGTTATCGCAAAATTCAAGACCATTATCTGTCCTTAACCTTTTGATTTTCCTACCAGTTTGATTTTCAATGAGCAATTTCCATTCAACAAACGTATCAAAAGCGTCAGATTTATTCTTAAGAAAATATATCCATACTTTCCTAGAAAAATCATCAATGAAAGATATAAAATATTGACATTTCGACAAAGAAAATGGTACTTGTGAAGAACCCCATGAATCTGAATGAATATAGTTAAGAGTACCTTTTGTTCGATCAGTTGCAGTTGTAAATTTTAGTCTATGAGCCTTTCTCAGTATACAATGCTCATAGAACTCCAAATCTGAAATTTGTTTTTGGTTCAACAGGTTCTGTTTTCCAAGTTCCAGCAAGCCTTTCATGCTCATATGATCGAGTCTATTATGCCATAATTCGGTTTGATCCCTTTTCTGATCTAACACTGCAGCATCATCTGTCACAACTGAGCCTTGAAGAACATATAACCCGTTCTGTAATAAACCCTTTAAAATCACTATGGACCCTTTTGAAACTTTTAAGATCTCATCTTGAGACTTATATGAGCATCCTTTTTGATCCAAAGTACTCAATGAAATAAGATTTGTTTTCAAATCTAGGATATGTCTGACATCAATAAGAGTTTTTACTGAACTATCTGATAGCTTAAACCGCACAGATCCTATGCCAATGACATTACAAGTCATGCTATTACCCATAAGTTACCACTATTATATTTTTTGTATTCTTCAAATAAGTCTTTTCTTGGTGTCATATGAAAAGTACAACCAGAATCCATTATCCACTCTATCTTTGGATCAGTTTTAGAAACAGTCAACACTTCAGAGCTTTCATACCCATCAGACAAATTTGCCTTTCCAGATAATTTGGAATTCCCATCTTCTTTTTGATTGTTTGTTTTTCTTCGAGGACAAAATTTTCTTATATGCCATTCCTTATGACAATGCCAACATGTTTTCCTAGACCTTGACTTTGATCTAGATTTACTTCTAAACTTGTTCTGAATATCTCTCTTATCAGTTTTGCCTCTAACAGTCAGTCCTTCATCATTTGTCTTAGAATGTTTCCCATTAGCCTTAAGATCAAGTTCTTTTGAATAGGCAGCTGTAGTAACCTCTTCTAATGTCAAGTTTTCTTTTCCAAACTTCAAAGTATCTCTAAGCTGATTGTATTGTTTAGGCAGAGTAAGAAAAAAATGGCCTGATATTCTTCATCTAATTTTATGTTTAAACTCTCTAGATTAGATACCAACTTAGTAAACTCATCAATAATTTCATCAATGGTTTTTGTATTATCTATCTTATATGCATAGAATTTTTGTTTCAAGTAAATTCTATTAGGTAAGGCTTTAGTCATATACAAACCTTCCAATTTGGACCACATCTCTGCAGCTGTCTTCTCTTTGATCACTTTTCGAAGAACTTGGTCGCTTAGACTCAAGATGACAGTGTTCCTGGCTTTCTTGAGAATTTTAGCTCCGTCTTTACTCTCAATTGAAGTCGACCTATTTGATTCTCCCTTCAAGGCTTCATCTAGACCCATATTACCCAGATGGGTAATTATCTTTTCCCTCCAAAGTACGAAATCATTCTTGCCATCAAATTTCTCCACCTTAAACTTAGACATAGTCATCTCTTTAACTGCTTCAGACCGATAAGTAATTTGTTGAGTTTGACCTGATGGATCGAGGAGGCTCAAGAAACCTGGCTCTGATACCAATTTGTGAGAAAACAATCCTTTTGGACTCACGAAATCATACACAAAAACTTATTCAGGACTTTAAACAAACATATAGATAGCAAAGAATGAAAACAGAGCACATTTACTTGGTTCAGCTTAGGCAGTGTACCAAAGCCTACATCCAAGGGCAGGGAATTAATCCTTTAGCCAAATCCACTAAGATGTTATCAAAGTTACACACTTAATCTTTTTACTAGAATTACAAAAGAAAGTTATCAGAACTTGTTTCTAGTTTCTCTCTATTTTCTCGGATAATAAACAAAGCAACTCTCTCAATAGTTCTCAGTAACTATTCACAGTATTCTTCCTATTCTGGTTATTCTCTTTCTTACTTTTAATATTACATAGATTGAATATATATATATATATATATATATATATATATATATATATATTAAACATCCCAACTGAATAATCTACAACAAGGTCTCCACGATGATTAACACGTAACTGAGTTTTTGCTTCTTGATGACTCTATAGCTGCAATTCATGTAACTACCTCAACAAACTCTTAACTGAATTAAACAACTCAGATTAACTAATTAATCAGGGATAGTTAATCTCATCAGTAGGATTATAAATTTCCACGACGAGAACTAATTACGAGGATGAGGAACCCTTTCAGACGAGTGAAAAGACGTACACCAACCTTGCCGCCACCTACACTAAAAAATTTAGAAAATTGTGTCAAGCTAGCCATGGAGATTTGCAGTCCAGTTGAGCCAGGATGAAAATATAATGAATGTTACGATCATGAGTTTCGTAAATGCATGAACCTGGAGTAGTCTAGGGACTCATAACTAAATAAAGGTTAGTCTTTCTCACGTAGGTACATACACGCATGGGTAGCTTGAAACGTACACGCGTTGGTCTATATTTAAACATTCAAATGTCTTTATAATATCTTGCATTTAAAAAAAAAATTTACTCGTGCATAATTATGTCATTTTGCTTACCACACATATTCTAAAAAAGCTGACGTGGGAATAAAGGGTTGGACAAAATGTACTGGATTAAATGTTACATTATTATATATCATGTCATAAGATAGGGGTATGACTAAAATTCAGGACTGATTAATGTACGTAACTCCTCCTCTTAATCTGGCAGTTCCTTGGCATTTGAATTTGAGACGGAGTCATTGCCTTCATTTACTTTCTTTCTTTCATTTATGGGTTCAGAGTTTCACGTATTCGCGGGGAGGGAATCAAGTTGCGGATCAACTCTTATGATGTAACTTTGGTGATCAATGACTTCTAGTACTGGTGGTCACATCGGCCATCTTCATTTTTGTTTTTTTTTTTTTAGAGAGATGATAAGTAGTCTCCCCCACTTATCCCTTTACGTGATTTTGTTTCTGTTTTGGTTATGCCTTATTTTGAGTTATATGAGCGCTTTTGGTTTATATATTTCCCAAATAAATTTCCTCTTCTTTTAATTTTTATTCTATTTGGATCAGCCCGGGAATGACAGTATGTTGGCACTGAATTAATGGGGTGATATATGATTGAGATTTTAACTTCTATGCGAAGAAAAATGTAGGTGTTTATATCCTTTCAAAAAGAAAAAAAAAAGATCCAGTAATTTATATAAACGCATTTGTAATTTAAAAAAATATTTTTAGAGGACGTTTTCATTTTTTTAATTTATTTTGTTTTTTTTTTTTAAAAAGTTACAAACTACAGGAGATATATACATTTATAATTTTTCATAAGAACTATGGGATGTGTTTATAATTTAAAAAATTTAACAACTTTATTCATATATATATATATCCTCTGAATAAGTCAACTTAATTAATCCAGTTTCAAATTTTTATTTATTTAAGAGGCCTGTAAAATTAACTTATAGTAACTTAAACGAATACGGAACTCGAAAAAAAAAAAGTCAAAAGAATACGTACCTTCATAAATAATTAAATATGCTCTAGCTATTGTGAAATTCAGCTTTCGTGTATATCTTCAACTTTCATATGATCGTATTTTTGGGAGAAAGCCTCCGATTAATTATTGTCTTTTGAACAATTTATATAAAAGAAAAGAATCGGTTAAAAGGAAAAATATAGGAAAGATGATCCTTTCTAATTTTAGATTTTAGTATTTTGTGTTTTTCTATCTTTTTATTAATGTATCTGAGTGTCAATAGGATTAGGAATAGGATTCAGGTTATGCTTTCCTAGTGGAATTCTACTTTTTCCTACTATAAATTTGCTGATTGCCGAATCCACACAGCTTTTGAGGCTATACATACAACAACACAAGAGACCAGTGTGTATAGATCAAAGGAAGAAAAGAAGAAAGGAATCAGATTAATCTTTTGCGACTTTCCGGAGGAGCGGGAGGAGCACTACGTGAAGAATACTACATAGCAATGGAGATGAAGATGATGATGTATGAGCCCATCAAGTGGAATGGTAATGGTAATGGAAATGGAAACAAGGGATGGTACCATAATGATGATCTTGAATCTGTTGAAAATAAATTTGTTTAACCGGAGTTAGACTAAGTGCAATGCTCATAAAAGAAGAAATCCAAGTCTAAATTGAAAAAGTCTTCCACCTAGAATTTTCTAGTGTCAGCTAGATATTAGTTTTTTTGCATTTGATTACTTAGATTATTATTAGAAGTGTGTAGAAGAAAATGTGTGTGGTTTAAGGATTTTTGTAATTATTTATTTGTGTGGTTCTAGTATAAATACCCCTCCTCATTTAAGTTCTAAGTATTAAGTAAGAAGCAAAACTTCTAAGAGTGAAGAGAATGAGAGAAAGAAGTATAGTTTCTAGTGAGTGAGCTTGAAGAGTAAAGTTGAGAATTTTCTCTTGTAATAATATTTGAATGAGTAATAAAGCTTGTTTTATTTCCAATAAAGTGGTATCAGAGAGAAGTTATGAGTTCTCTTGAAATTCTAAGTATGTTTTGTGGTAGTAGCTTTGACTAATCTTCCACATCAGAAAAGAATTTTTGAGATTGAGAGTATTATCCATTTACTCTAAACATACTACTATTACATATCAAATCGAAGAGACTGACGAGACGAAGACGTTGCTGTAAAAATCAGCCCAATTGGAGTCTGAACGAGTCGTTAGAAATTTACTACAACAACTGAGTCAACTCACCTAGTTAAGCCGAGTCAGAGTCGTTTGACCGAGCCGTTAGAGCTGTTGACTATGCTGTCAGAGCCGTTGATCGCGTTGTTGACAAGAGTGTTGACTAGCATTGACCATTGATTAACTAGTTGACTTTGACCGTTGACTTTGACTAAGTCGATATACTAGTCAATCTTAAGGTTTTTCGACGTTCCGAACCCATCTATGTAGTCAAAATTTCCAAAAGCTCACTTTGTTAAGAGTTATGGCTACTGGCAGTTTAGCATCTCTTTAAGTTCTACCACTTTAAGGTAGCAACTTTGATGATTGGACTATCAAAATAAAAGTCCTCCTTAGGGTACATAATATTTGGGAAATAGTGGAGAAAAGCTACGAAGAGCCAAGGGATGAGGCAACACTATCCTCAACACAGAAAGATAGTTTAAAAGATTCAAGAAAGAGAGACAAAAAAACTTACTTCCTTATCTACCAGGTCTTAGATGATGATGGGTTTGAGAAAATCTCAAGTGCAACCTTGCTAAGGAAGTACGGGAGAAACTTCATATTTCATAGAAGGGAGAAGAATGGGTTAAAAAGGTCTGTCTTCAAACTCTAAGAGGAGAGTTTGATTTGCTACACATAACAGAGACTAAGTCAGTTTTTGACTACTTTTCAAGAGTTTTAGCCATTTCGAATCAAATAAGGAGAAACAGTGAGAAAATTGAAAATGTTACTATTATGGAAAAGATTATTCGATCGTTAGACCTAGAGTTCGAGAATATTATTATTATCATCGAAGAAACTAAAGATTTGAGAGCCATAACAATAGAACAACTCTTGGGTTCTTTACAAGCTCACGAGGAAAAGAAAAAGAAGAAGCCAAATTTCGAGGAGCAGCTTCTCAAGACACAACTCACAGAGAGAGAAGATAGCCAATGTAGCGAAAGAAGTTAGTGTGGTCGTGGTAGAAGACAAGCCCGAGGACAAGGACGTGGTACAAATCAAGGTCATGGATGAGGTTGGAATTCCAACAATAACCACAATTATCATATCGACAATTTTGAAAGAGGAGAAAGCTCTACAAGAGATCATGGTAGAGGTCGAATGAACTCGAGGCATGAGAAGTCTCAAGTTGAATGTTTCAATTGTCACAAGTTTAGCCATTATGCTAGAGAATATCGAGCAGCCAATAGCAGAATTGAAGACAAAGTCAATTACATTGAAGAGAAAAGAGAAGAAAATAGCACCGTGCTACTGGCATATAATGACAACAATGGAGGACAAGACAACACATGGTATCTTGACACCAGTGCTAGCAATCATATGTGTAGGCATCGATTAATATTCGTGGAACTTGATGAATCAATTAGTGGGAGTGTTTCTTTTGGTGAAGGTTCAAAAGTAGCAGTAAAAAGAAAAGGTAAAATTCTTATTCGCTTGAAAAATGGGGGACATCAATTTATATCAAATGTTTATTATGTACTCACAATGAAAACAAACATTTTGAGTTTGGGACAACTCTTAGAGAAAGACTATGATATTCACTTAAAAGACTATAGTTTTTCTATAAAAGATAACAACATGAACTTGATTACCAAGATGTCTATATTAAGAAATAGAATGTTCTTATTGAACATTTAAAATGATGTGGTAAAATATCTCAAAGAATGTTACAAGGATTCATCATGGCTATGATATTTAAGATTCGGGCATCTCAACTTTGGAGTACTTGAGCTACTATCTAAGAAAGAGATGGTGAGAGGCTTGCCATACATCAATTATCCTGATCAGCTTTGTGAAGGATGCTTACTCGGGAAGCAATTCAGGAAAAGCTTTCCAAAAGAGTCGAATTCAAGAGCCTAGAAGCCATTAGAGCTCGTGCATACAGATGTATGCGAACCTATCAAACCAAGTTCTTTCGGTAAGAGCAATTACTTCTTGCTCTTTATTGGTGATTTCTTAAGAAAGACTTGGGTTTATTTCTTGAAGCAAAAATCAAAAGTCTTTGAAGCTTTCAAGAAGTTCAAGACTACCGTAGAGAAAGAAAGCGGTCTTCAGATCAAAGCTATGAGATCTGACAGAGGAGGAGAATTCACTTCAAAAGAGTACCAAGAATTCTGCAAAGCAAATAGAACTCGACGACCTTTAACCATTCCAAGATCCCCTCAACAGAATGGTGTGGAAAAAGGAAGAACCAAACCATCCTCAACATGGCTCGAAGCATGTTGAAAAGTAAGAGATTACCCAAAAAGTTCTAGGCAGAAGCCATTGCAAGTGTAGTTTACTTGTCCAATCGATCTCCAACAAGAAGTGTGTAGGGAAAGACACCACAAGAAGTATGGAGCAGAAGGAAGCCTAGGATCTCCCACTTGAGAGTCTTTGAAAGCATAACCCATGTGCATGTGCCAGATAAACATAGAACCAAGGTTGATGATAAAAGTAAGAAGTTCATTTTCATCGGCTACGATACCAACTCCAAAGGATATAAGTTATACAATCTCAACAATGGAAAAGTAATCATCAACTGATATGTAATATTTGATGAAGAAGGTGAATGAGACTTTGGTTCTATTTGGTAATTGTGAACCAATGAACTTCTAAGAGGCTGTACAAGATGAAAAGTGGAGGAATGCGATGGATCAAGAAATTAGAGCCATAGAGAAGAATGACACTTAGGAACTATCCACTCTTTTCAAAGGTTATAAAGCTATCGGTGTAAAACGGGTGTACAAGGTGAAAAAGAATGCTAATGGAGAGGTAAAAAGATACAAAGCAAGACTAGTTGTGAAGGGCTATAGTCAAAGAGCCGGCATTGACTATGATGAAGTATTCGCTCTTATTGCACGATTGGAAACTATAAGTCTAATTATTTCTCTTTCTACTCAGAACAAATAGAAGATTCATTAGATGGATGTAAAGTCTACATTTTTGAATGGAATTCTTGAAAAAGAATTCTATATCGAACAGCCATTGGGTTATGATGTGAAAGGACATGAAGATAAGGATTTAAAGATGAAGAAGGCTCTTTATGATCTAAAGTAAGTACCAAGAGCATGAAACAACTGAATTGACAAATATTTCCAAGAAAATGGATTCACTAAGTACCCTTATAAACATGTTCTCTATGTTAAAACTAAAGATGAAGACATTTTGACCGTATGCTTGTACGTGGATGATCTCATATTCACTAGAAGTAAATCGAGGATGTTTGATGAATTCAAGAGAGTAATGACACATGAGTTTGAAATGGCAGACATCAAACTTATGGTATACTACCTCGGCATAAAAGTCAAACAAAAGGAAAAAGACATCTTAATCTCTCAAGAAAGCTAAACAAAAGAGATCCTGTAGAAGTTCAATATGGATGATTGCAAGCCGATAAGTACACCAGTAGAGTGCAGAATAAAATTATTCAAAGATGCTGAAGCAGAAAAGGTGGATCCAGCACTCTTCAAGAGCCTTGTTGGATACCTTTGGTACTTGACATGTATAAGGCCCAACATTCTTTATGTAATTAGACTAGTGAGTTGTTACATAGAAACTTCAACAACTACTCACTTCAAAGCTGTAAAGAGAATTCTTCGTTACCTAAAAGGTACGATCAATCTTGACTTATTCTATTTAGCTTCCAATAATTACAAACTCGTTGGTTACAAAGCACAACTAGTTTTATTTTTTTCATAGGAGAAACTGCCTTCACCTACGTATCTAAGAAATAACCGATTGTCACTCTTTCAACATGCGAAGCTGAGTACGTAGTTGCTACATCATATGTTAGTCATGCAATCTAACTAAGAAGATTGCTGAAAGAGTTAAACATGCCTTAAAAGGAGCTAAGGGAGATTTGTATCGACAATAAGTCAGCAATAAATTTGGCTTAAAATCCAGTCTTTCATGGCTGAAGTGAGCATATCGACACTCATTATCATTACATAAGAGAATGTGTTGCAAACAAAGACCTAGAATTGGAGTATGTGAGATCATGTGACCAGATTGTTGATATTTTCACCAAGCTACTCAAGTTTGAAGACTTCGCAAGAATAAGAATTGCTTGGTATTATAAAACAAGTTTAAGGGGGGTGTTGAAAATAAACTTATTTAAGCCCATAAGAAGTACTCTAGGCCCATCAACATGAGACCCAATAAGTTAGAGTTAGTCTAAGTGCAAAACTCATAAAAGAATAAGTCCAAGTCTAAATTGAAGAAGCCTTCTACCTAGAATCTTCTAGTGTTAGCTAGATATTAGTTTTTTGCATTTGATTACTTAGATTATTATTAGAAGTATGTAGAAGAAAATATGTGTGGCTCAAGGATTTTTGTAATTGTTTATTTGTGTGGTTCTTTTTTTTTTCTCATGTAGTATAAATACCCCTCTCCATTTGAGTTCTAAGCATCAAGTAAGAAGCAAAGTTTTTAAGATTAAAGAGAAGAGAGAAAGAAACATAACTTCTAGTGAGTGAGTGAGCTTGAAGAGTGAAGTTGAAAATTCTATCTTACAATAATATTTGAGTAAGTAATAAAGCTTATTTTATTTCCAACATAATCGGGTCTCCAAATCTCCAAATAAAAACATAATGCCTTGTTTCTCTCAACGTGTGTCGCGGTCTTACAGTTGCACTGATGATACTGTTGACCTATGCGGCTTTCAATCTTATCTTATTTTGATAATAACAAACATGTGATTTAATTACTAATTATTGGCTTGAGTTTGTAGTTATGAATTTGGAAAAGAAATTGAAAAAACTCAAGAAATGAAGTTCTCAAGAATAGAGCATCATTGATAAACCTCGAAGGATGAAGATGAATGTGAAGAATCAAGATTCAAGACCAAGTCTAAATAGGTTAAAATTTATTTCCTAGTCTTGTATTTGATTTATTGCATTGCACAAAATATTCTCTTTGATATGGCTCAAAAATCTTTCAAATGATTTTTCAAACGAATCTTCAAAGAATTAACTAAACTTTAAATCTATTGATTGTTTGAAAATAAATATCTTTTCAAATCTAGCCCAAATATTCTCAAAAGTACATTTTCTTAAAGTTAAAAAATATTTTGATAAAATGAAGTTTTAAAAAACGACTAAATTAGTTCAAAGAAATAAAATACCCTTTGTTTCTGAATGATTTTGGTCGGCTAAAATGAAGTCCAAAAATGGCCGTTGGAGCTGAACTGGCATTCAGGACTCCAACGGCTAGTTTTTTGGTTGACCAAAAATATTTCTGATCGACCAAAATTCTGGCAGTAAGATACCAACGGTCGAAATGGCAAGTTTTTTAAGATGCCTTTAAATAGAGCCAAGTTTGATAACTTAAATAGACAGAATATGAACCTATATTCATACCCAATCAGTTTCTAAGTGCAAAAACTCTTTTTTACTCAGCTATAACTTTCAAATCTATTTGAGCTATTCCTAGAGCATCATTGTTGCATTGTTCTCAAATCACCTAAGCTTATATAGTATTATTTCTTTGAAAAGTGATTCTTTGAGTGAGTGTTCACTTGTATTTTCTTAAAAACATTATTGAGAGGTGAGGTTGGCACTAGAGTCATAAACAACTCGGCATAGGTGTGGTTGACACCGGATTCTAAACAATCCGTGGTTAGGTGTAATAGAGCCGGATTTAAGACTATTGTAAAGGCGTGGGTCAAGCCCATAATTTTGATCCGTTAGTGGAAATCTCTAAGCAAGTTACAGAGAGCCAGGGACGTAGGCAAACTGTCGTGTTTGTTGAACCTCGTAAAAATAGTGTTTGCATCTTTCTATCCCTATCTCTTTAATTTATTTACCTTGGTATTGTGCTTATTTGTTCGTTATTTAGCTATTCTTGGGACAACAATTGGTATCAGAACTTGGTACTCAATATTCTAAAACTTAACCATTTTTGAGATGGCTAATCCAAATAACTTTTCTTTTCAATATGAGGGGTTGTCACATTCCAAACCACCTTTCTTTAATGGAAATGATTTCAACTATTGGAGAAGTCATATGGACATATATCTTAGATCCATGGATTTTGATTTATGGTATATTGTCACTAGAGGTCCATTAAAAATGACAAAGATTGTAAATGAAATTGAAGTAGAAAAAAATATTGAGGAATATGATGAAAAAGATAAAATGTCCTTTACCAAAAATGGAAAAGCTAGAAACATTCTTATGTGTGGTCTAGATAGGAACGTATACAATAATGTTAAAAAAGCTAAGGATACTCATGAATTGTGGAATATGCTTGAAGTGTCATATCGAGGAACAAATTCCATGAAGGAAACTAGAATTAATATTTTCACAAGAAACTATGAGCTATTCATAATGGAAAAAGATGAATCTATTTGTCAAATGTTTACTAGATTTACCTCAATTATTAACTCTCTTAGTGTTTTAGGGAAATCCTTTTCAAATGGTGAGTTGGTGAGTAAAATTCTTAGAAGTCTCCCTCGAGCATATAGAAGCAATGTGGTAGCTATTCAAGAAGCAAAAGACCTTAGCAAACTTACTCTAGAAGAACTTATGGGTTCCCTCATGACCCATGAAATTCTTATGAAAGAAACTAATGAAGATGAAGGAGAAGAAAAGAAAAAGAAAGGAATCGCTCTTAAAGCCGCGCTACAAGAAAGCAATGAGAAAGAAGAAGAATTCGTGGATAGTGAGCTAGAAGACATTGCCTTACTTACTAAAAGATACAAGAAGTACTTAAATTTCAAAAAGAAAAACTTCAAGAAAAACATCAAAGGCAATGACTTTCGAGAGAAGAAAATGAAGGATGATCCCATCACTTGCTTTGAATGCAAGAAATCGGGACATATGAAGAACGAATGCCCTTTGAGAAGAAAAATGAAGAAGGAGGCAATGAAGACAACTTGGGATGATAGTGAAGAAGAAGAGTCTAATAGAGAAAAACAAGAAGAAATTGCCAACATGTGCTTCATGGCAATAGAAAATGAGGTAAGCTCACTTGAATCTAAAAAGTAAATTTGATGATGTTTGTAATACTAGTAGTGAGTTTAGTGATAGTGATTTATCATATGAAAACTTATTGAGTGATTTCAATGATTTACACAAAAACTATGAAAAACTTATTTTCAAGAACAATGCTCTTAAAAAGAAAATTCTTAGTTTGTCAAAAATAGTTGAAAATTTTATCAAAGAAAAGGAAGTAAAATTACCTTGTAGTAGTTGTGATATTTTGTCAAAAGAAAACACTTCCTTAAATGACAAGATTTTTGACAACTAAAATTGTCCACAAATTTATAAATGGAAAGAAAAACTTTGACATGATGCTTGGTGGACAAAAATATATTTTTGACAAAGGAGGTATTGGGTACAAATCTTTTATAAAACAAAAATATGTCAAGAACTATTTTGTGAAAGCTAGTACAAGTGACACAAAGCACACTTGCACTTATTGCAATCAAGATGGACATACTAGTTCTTTATGCTTTGTAAAGAAAAATGGATATTTTGGTAGAAAACTAGCTTGGGTACCAAAAGAATCTAGAACTAATACTCAAGGACCCAAATTAGTATGGGTACCAAAAATCAAAGTTTGATTCTTACTTGTAGGTACAAAAGAAGAAGAACTTTTGGTTCTTAGATAGTGGTTGCTCCAAACATATGACTGGAAACTACTCCTTGCTCTCATCATTTACAAAAAGAAGTGGAGGACATGTTACATTTGGAGACAATGCTAAAGGTAAGAATTTGGGTATAGGTAACATTGGTACTACATCCTTACCCATTATAGAAAATGTTTTACTTATTGATAGTCTTAAACACAATTTGCTTAGTATAAGTCAACTTTGTGATAAAGGATATAGAGTCATTTTTGAGCCTTCCAAAACCTTGATTAAGGATACTTGTTCAAAAGAAATTATATTTGAAGGGGAAAAAAAAGACAATGTTTATACTATTGATATTGAAAAATATTTTAGTCAAGATAAATATTTTTTGGCTTTAAAAGAAGATTCTTGGCTTTGGCATAGAAGACTTGGACATGTTAGCATGAATACTATTTCTAAGCTATCAAAGAAAAATCTCGTTAGTGGTCTACCGAGTTTACTCTTTGAAAAAGACAAGGTGTGTAATGCATGCCAATTTGGAAAACAAGTAAAAAACTCTTTTAAATCCAAAAACTTCGTCACTACTTCTAGACCCTTACAATTACTTCACATGGATCTATTTGGACCATCAAGAGTAGCTAGTCTTGGTGGAAAACATTATGCCTTTCTGATAGTTGATGATTTTTCAAGATTAACTTAGGTTCTATTTATTGCTCATAAAAACGATGTTTTAAATGTACTTACTATTTTTTGCAAGAAAATGCAAAATGAAAAAAGCTACACTATCACATCTATTAGAAGTGATCATGGTGGTGAGTTTGAAAATGATGAAATGGAAGCTTTTTGCTATAAAAATGGTTTTGATCATAATTTTTCCGCTCCTAGAACTCCACAACAAAATGGAGTTATAGAAAGAAAGAATAGAACCTTACAAGAAATGGCACAAAGCATGCTAAATGAAAATGGTTTGCCAAAATATTTTTGTGCCAAGGCGGTAAGTACCGCTTATTATATTGTGAATAGAGTTATGATAAGGCCAATCTTGAACAAGACACCTTATGAGCTTTGGAATGGTAGAAAACCCAACATTGGTTATTTAAAAGTTTTTGGTTGTAAATGCTTCATTTTGAATACTAAAGATAATTTGGGTAAATTTGATTCAAAATC
>JXTB01000046.1:16016-74849 GCA_002914805.1 Parasponia andersonii
GGTAAAGTGGTAGATATTACTAAATATCGAGGTATGATCGGATCCTTACTTTATCTTACCGCTAGTAGACCGGATATCATGTTTAGTATTTGTCTATATGCTAGATATCAATCTAATCCTAAAGAATCCCATCTTAATGCGGTTAAATGTATTTTGAAATATTTGCATGGCACTATGAATATAGGATTATGGTATCCTAAAGGTACATACTTTAATATCTCAAGTTATTCAGATGCGGATTTTGCTGGATGCAAAACCGATTGAAAGAGCATAAGTGGTACTTGTCACTTTTTGGGATACTCACTAGTCTCTTGGTTTAGCAAGAAATAAAATTCAGTTGCTCTTTCTACCACTGAAGCAGAGTATATATCCGCGGCTAGTTGTTGTGCACAAATTCTTTGGATAAAACAAACTCTTTTAGATTTTGGCATGAAATTTGCACATGTGCCTATTAAATATGATAACACTAGTGCTATAAGCTTATCTAAAAATTCTATTTTGCATTCACGAGCTAAGCACATTGATATAAGACACCATTTCCTTCGTGATCACATGCAAAAAGGTGATGTTTCTCGTGAATTTGTTTCCACTAAAAAACAATTAGCGGACATTTTTACAAAACCTCTTGGTGAAGAACGATTTTATATGATTAGAAGAGAACTTGGCATGCTTGATTTTGATGAAATTTCCTAATTTTACTTTGTCATAGTTTTTTTATTCTATCTCATTTTATTTGACCAAATCTGAAATTCTCAATTGATTCTTCAAAAACATGTATTTTTTGAGTGTTTTCGCCAAATCTAGAACTTTTCAGATTAGTTTGGTCGACCAAATTTGATGGTTGCTTCAGAAATGCGAAGCTGTGCTATTTTGCTGTTTTTCGGATTTTGGTCGACCAAATTTAATTTTGGTCGACCAAAACTATTTGTCACCTGTTTTTCAAAACCAACCCGAGAGAGTTTCTTTGGTTTTTTCTCCGTGTTTCCTCTCTTCTCTTTCACTCGAAACTCTTATCCCCTAAACGAAAACCCTAACCCTTTATCCCCTTTATCTCTAATCTTGATTTCTATGAGTTTTCATTCCAATTTTCCTCTTTGCGCACCAACAAGAGATGTGGAACTATATACGTCAAGGAAAAAATCCTCCTCCATCTTAGAGTCTTTCTCTTGCTTATTTACTTATGCTTTGCATGATTTTTTTTTGGTGTGTTAGTATGTTATTTTTCAACTTTTTGAACTCTATTTGTATGTCTTCTTATTATGGATGATGGAACCTTATGTGAGACTTATGTCTATCTTCGATTGTGATCTATTATTCTCACTATGCTTATGATATTTATGTTTGGTATTTCAATTCTTGGTGCTTTCAATTCTTTTTGCTGATTACAAGGGGGAGAAAATATTAATGATTTTTGTATGCTTCTATTGAGTTAAAAAGGGGGAGATTCTTTTAATTTTCCTTATACATGTTTAGGGGGAGTTTCTAAAAATAATGGTAAGGTCATGTATCCTAGTTAAATTATATCTTTATTTTTATCTCAAAAATCAATGTTTGTCATCATCAAAAATAGGGAGATTGTTGACCTATGCAGCTTTCAATCATATCTTATTTTGATAATAACAAATATGTGATTTAATTACTAATAATTGGCTTGAGTTTGTAGTTATAAAGTTGGAAAAGAAATTGGTAAAACTCAAGAAATGAAGTTCTCAAGAATAGAGCATCATTGATAAACCTCAAAGGATGAAGATGAATGTGAAAAATCAAGATTCAAGACCAAGCCTAAATAGGTTAAAATTTATTTCCTAGTCTTGTACTTGATTTATTGTATTGCACAAAATATTCTCTTTGATATGGCTCAAAAAATCTTTCAAATGATTTTTCAAACGAATTTTTAAAAAATTAGCTAAACTTTAAATCCATTGATTGTTTGAAAATAAATATCTTTTTAAATCTGGCCATAATATTCTCAAAAATACATTTTCTTAAAGTTAAAAAATGTTTTGATAAAATGAAGTTTTAAAAAACGACCAAATTAGTTCAAAGAAACAAAATACCCTTTGTTTCTGACTGAGCTTGGTCGACCAAAATGAAGGCCAAAAATGACCGTTGGAGTTGAACTGGCATTCAGGACTCCAACGGCTAGTTTTTTGGTCGACCAAAAATATTTCTGGTCGACCAAATTCTAGCAGCAAGATACCAACAGTCGAAAACGACTAGTTTTTTATGATGCCTTTAAATAGAGCCAAGTTTGATAACTTAAATAGACAAAATACGAACCTATATTCATATCCAATCAGTTTCTAAGTGCAAAAGTTCTCTTTTACTCAACTATAACTTTCAAATCTATTTGAGCTATTCCTAGAGCATCATTTGTGCATTGTTCTCAAATCACCTAAGCTTATATTGTATTATTTCTTTGAAATGTGATTCTTTGAGTGAGTGTTCACTTGTATTTTCTTAAAAATATTATTGAGAAGTGAGGTTAGCACCGGAATCATAAATAACTCAGCATAGGTGAGGTTGACACCGGATTCTAAACAATCCGTAGTTAGGCGTAATAGAGCCGGATTCAAGACTATTGTAAAGGCATAGGTGTGCCTAAGAAGAAATCACTCCGGATTGTACAAGTAGTCGGTCAAGCCCATAATTTTGATCCGATAGTTGAAAGCTCTAAACAAGTTGCAGAGAGCCGGGGACGTAGGCAAACCGTCATGTTTGTCGAACCTCGTAAAAATAGTGTTTGCATCTCTCTATCCCTATCTCTTTAATTTATTTACTTTGGTATTATGCTTATTTGTTTGCTATTTTTACTTGTCTTATTTATTATTTACTCAATCATATTACTTTAATTAAAAATTTGAAAAAGTCTTAAAAATCCAATTCATTCCCCTTCCTGAGTTAGCTATTCTTGGGATAACAGATACTAGTGGGCAATGTCAGGGGACTTGTGCCTACTATCAAACACTCACCCTGGAATGGATTAACACTGGCTGAGTATGTCATGCCCTTTTTCCTCTTTATTGCTGGTGTTTCGCTTTCGCTTAGCTTAAGAAATTGCCATGCAAAATAGTTGCAACCAAAAACGCACTACTATGCGCATTAAAGCTTCTCGTGGTTGGCCTTTTTCTTCAAGGAGGCTTCATTCATGGCCTCAATCATCTCATTTACAGGGTGGACATTCAATAGATGAGATGGATGGGGGTACTACAGAGAATCGCAATAGCGTATTTGGTAGCAGCATTGTGTGAGATTTGGCTAAAGAATGGTGATGATCATGATGTTCGTGATGTTAATGTTGATCCTGAATCATCTCTGTTGAGGAAATATCAGCTTCAGTGGGCTGTCACTTTAATGATTTGCATTGAATTTCTTTTGGTCTTGTACGGCTTACATGTTCCTGATTGGGAGTACCAAATTTCCACCAATGATCAAACCACCTCTGTCTCCGCACTGAAAACGTTTTTGGTTAAATGTGGAGTAAGGGGTGACACTGGACCAGCTTGAAACACCGTTGGAATGATCGACCGTAACATACTTGGGATCCAACATTTATACAAAAGACCAGTCTATGCATGAACATAAGAATGCAGCATTAACTCCCCGGACTATGGTCCACTGACTCCCGATGCTCCTTCATGGTGTCAAGCCCCTTTCGACCCCGAAGGAATCTTGAGCTCGATGATGGCCATTGTTACTAGTCTGATTGGGCTGCATTACGGGCACATCATTGTCCATTTTAAGTACCACAGGAATCGAATCCTTCAATGGTCAATCCTTCAGTGTTAGGCTTTGCGTTAGACTGGTTTGGGATACGTGTGAACAAGGCTCTTTACACATTCAGTTACATGTGTGCCACGGCTGGAGCAGCGGGCGTTTTCTTCGTTGCCATATATGTGATGGTGGATGTGTTGGGATACAAGCATGCCGTGGCGGCGTTGGATTGGATAGGGAAGCATTCTCTCATGATCTATGTTCTAGTAGCCTGCAACATGCTGCCATTTCTCCTCCAGGGCCTCTATTGGATGTAGCCTCGCAACAACATTCTTAGCGTCTTCGTAATCGGAACATGAATGTAAAATCTTTAAAGTCATAAGGGCAAATTGGACATTTTAAGAGTAATGGCAAAGTTGTAAATATTGAATTTTCGATTAAAATAATAAAATAACTAGAATATTATAATATTTTATAACAGTGCCCAGTTTTTTTCTTAAAACCCTTTAGAAGTTTAAATTTCCAGCAAATAGGGACTTAAGGAAGAGAAAAAAAGAGAGAAAATGCTGGACTTGCCGCCGCCTACAGCTACCGTACCGCTGCCTGCTTGGCCAACTTGCTAGCCCGTGTCGAAGGACTTTTGAAGAAGAGTCCAACGCCACTAGTCCCACCTCGTTTTGATGTCAGATGATGCCATAGCGGCCCAGCAAAAATTCTGCCGCCGGCGAGGTTTTCTGGCCACCGGAGCCCCGTCCGACCTCTATTTTCGACACATCCCGCAAGTGAAGCTCTATCTCGCCGTTGTCGATAAACTTCAAGTGGTTTCATGTTAAAATTCATATCCGGTAAGTTTTTACCATTTTTACTATTTTAACCAACTATATAAAAAATGATATTCACGTAATTATTTTGATTAAATGATTTATTTACCCGAGGTAAATACATGTGGTAAAAGAGGGTTAATAATTATGAATAATTACATTTAGGAAAAGTAAAAATTGTAACGGTAAGTGCAATAAATAGTAATTAGAAAAAATGATATTTTTCTAATTATTTTCAAAAGGTGATATTTATGTAATTCTTGGATTTTTGGGCTTAATTAATGCTAGGGATCTCGAAACTGAGTTTTGATTTCGAATTTGGACTCAGTGAGATTGGGACATCAATTTTGATATAAAATATCACTATGTTTCGTTGTGGAACGAAAATTGAAATTTCATGGCACAAATTGCATCGTTTTGCGTGCCACAGGCCGGCTCCGCACCGGGACTCGTTTTGACAAAATATATATTTGAACTAGCATTTTTGGGTGCTCTGAATTTAGTGGTGACCTCTATTTTTGTATTTGAAGCTCCGATGGAAAGGTCACTTTTTCAAGTGGACTTACTAAGAACCGGAAATTGTCGTTTAAGCACCTGAGTAACTAACCGGGGATTTTTTGAGTGTCATTGACCTGGTATTACTACCATATCAAGGTAGGGGTTCGATTACCTAATTTTTATATCTATTTTAGATTTTATTTGCATTAAAATTTATTTATGAAAAATCGTGATTTTACGATAGTTAAAGAAAGTATTGTTAATTGTTGGGTTATAGTGGGATTGGATTGCGTAAATTATTATATACATTTTTACATACTAATTTTGGAGTAAAAGAACGGTGTGCTGCCCATGTTACAATAAATCTTAGAATAATGCCAAGTTGGATTTTTAAAGCATGATTTGATTATTGAATGCATGGTAGCTGTGAACTGTTACATATTCTACATATCATAGGATCATACACTTGAGTTCCATTATAGCATCGCGGTATTCTTAGGTCGCTGGTGAGTTGCTGCAGTGCTAGGTGAGACCTAAGCCTCTACACAAGTTTTTATCTAATACGCCTACGGCCAGTGTCAGGATGCTAGGTACCCCTACTATAGAGGTATTATAGGGCTGTGATGGGAGGATGAGAGCTCACTTATATCCTTGTTGATGTATGATATGTACAATGATGTGGTTTTGATTTTGATTTTGAATATGTGACTATTCTAGATATCAATGAATTTATAAATTTGATTTATACATAGATTTAAAGGAACTAATTATGCAGATTTGAGAAATTGCATCAATCTAAAAAGTAATTGAATTCCTACTGAGTATGTGAATGCTCATCTCTTACTTTTTTCCCTCTCAGGTAGAGCTCAGTGTGACTTTGGAAATTTGGGTGCAGATGGTTGAGGAGTTGGTTACCGTACAGGAAATTGGTAACTATGTAATAATACTGTTATTTATCTTGGCTTATATTAAATATTAATGGGCACAGACTCTGTCTGTATAACTAGTGTGCTAGATTGTGAGGCTACTGATAATTGTCACGACCCAAAATCTTAGGCCGTGACTTTTTAGTAATTTTGAGTGTAAATTAATATAAAGTAAAAAAATTTACAAAATTCGGAGAAAACAAAATTTACAAAATTCGGAGAAAATCCAGTACTTGGATATTTCATTTTAGTCATTGACTCATTAGAAATCCTATATAAAAAGGAACGCATCTTTAGTTTAATTTATTAAGAGAGATATGCCAATTAAAATTTGATGAAACATAGTTAATTTGTACGAAAACTTGATTTAATAAAAACTTTAGTATTGATTAAAATGAGGTTCGTAAATCTTGAGTCGGAGAGTCCAAAAATTAATTTACAGGATAAATCAAATTCCAAGTACTTAAAACTTTAAAAATATACTCATTGGGAACTATAAGGTCCTATTTATACACCAAATCCTCAAATAGTAATAAATACATCCTCATATATTCACTTAGTAGATTCAAAGAACTTGGCTAAACAGTTAGACATAGAGAAAGAGTGAGACAAGGAAAAGTACCGACCTAAGGAGGAATAAGACCACGAGTCTCAGCCAAACGACTTGCCTAGCCATCGAGACAACTGACTTGAATGAGTGATCGCCTGAAAGGGGGGAAAAAGAGAAGGGGTGAGCTCGAAAGCTCAGTGGGAAAGCTGTTACCTCAATTAAAACCTTTTAGCGATGGAAAGCCTCTGCATAATTAGTTTAATTCAAAATAACTTTTCAAAACCATATGTGCATATATTCATAAAAATATCCAAAACTAAGAGTTCATATGCACATACATATATATAGAGGTACGGAAAATATAATATCTCAAAACTAATTAGTCCATAAATACATGACACAAATCCACCCATACCCATGAGTTCACCACCTCTTATCAATGGAAATCAAGGTATTGGCACTACGTGTGCCATACAGCTTGCCTGACACCTAGCCCATCACTGGAGGGGACACCCGTGTGTCGCCTACTAAACCTGGAGGGGCAACTGTATTGTCTACGCCTGCCAAATGGAGAGGTAATCAAAAGAAAAATCCTGCACGGTTTCACGGACTCTCACCATTGGTGGGGCTGCAGCGTGACACTGTAAAAACCCCATGATGCTAACCTGGGACTCATGTGTGATCCTATGACACGTGTACTCTGAACTGATGTGTAAAAGTATCCATGCAGTAATTTAAGTTCAAATGATGCTCTGGTTTTTAATAAAATAATTCATTAAATTTTGTAGAAAAATAGGCAGCATAATAGCCCTATTTTAACATATCCAAAAATAACCTGCACTCAGAAAATTCTCAGAGCAATCCAATATATAAATCATACCATTCAATTCCATCACAGATATTTAAAAGTTCTAAAATCACATTTGTTCTCATATGTTGCAGAAAATAAGTTTTATTCAAAATGACGTAAAAGAGAGGTAACCGAATCCCTATCTCACTAGAATAGCGATACCACGCTATTGGATACTCAAGGTGCTGTTGGATGGTCACTCGGAGGGTCGGGAACTAATCTCACGCCCTCGATCATCCTCTTGTGAAAAACCAACTTCGCACCGGAGCTTCAACTCCACAAACAGACCTCTTCACTGAATTTCTAGTACCCAAAATAGTTAGGTTAAACATATGACGTGTCCAATTCGGGTCCAGGCTTACACCGAACCGGTGGCATGCAAAACGAGGTAAAATCTCGATCGTCCGATCTCGATTTTTGTGCCGATCACCAAACGACACAATATATATATCAAATTTCTCCATTTTCCGAGTACATTCAAAAAATGACAACAAAAATGAAATCTAACGGTCGGATTAAAAACTAAAATTCGAAACTCAAAAACACCCAAAAATGACAACTTTTAATCTGGGCAAAATGGGATCGTGAAATATATACCTTGACGATCCTTGCGATGATACGAACCCAACGAGCCTAAGAACGCGGCTTGAAACGGTCGGAATCGTCGCCGGTGACAAAAACTCCAAAACGGCCATTAATGGTGTTTTCGGGCGAGGGGGAGCTCGGCGGCGACCGAGGACGGGCAGAACGAGTTGCTGGCAGCGCGAGAGGACTCCGCCGGTGGCCTGGCGGACCGGGTAGTGGCCGCGGTGGCTCCGGTGTTCGTTCGTCCTCCTTCAGCCGAGAGCGACGAGTGAAAGCGAGAGAGAGAAGGTGAGATCGGGAGGGAGAGGGGAAACAGAGGAGAGAGAGAGAGAAATGATATATATATATATATATATATATATATATGTAATCTGATTTTTTTTTCAAAAAAAAATCTGGTCAAATGATTATTTTGTCCTTAAAAAAAAACAGGTTATTACAATAATACTTGGTTTATTTTAATAAATTTCATTAACAATATAAGTTTAATGGTGGTCACAAAACTGTGGACATTTTTCTTTTAAAATTATTTTTATGAATTTTTTTGAAATAACTTTTGAATTTTTACTTGTGAAATTTCCTTTCGGTCACTTACCTGGATTTAGGTCGTGACATTGAACATCATGTATAATATGCATAATAAATATGTCCTTTCGCCCAGCCTTGCCGATGCCTTTTGTGCCTCTGAAGTCCAAGACTGCAAATCATTTGGCGTTTGATCATTCTCTCAGGCTCTTCTCATTCATTGAAGATTTATTTCCCATGGAGCTTCTCTTCTGAGTTACGAGTACATAATTAAGTTATTGTAGGATACGCCTCTTTATTATTCTTTTTAAAAGTTGTTTACTTGAGATTACTAAAAGAAAGAAAGAAAGGAAAAAAAAAAAGAAGAAAAAAATAGTTCTTTATGACATTGAAATTCCCATTCTTTGTATCATTTTATTTTTACAACTATTTATGTAATGGTAGGCTTAGCCTGATTATTGGTATATAATATTAACCACGAGTTTTCACGTGAATGTGAGATGGCCCATGCCGTCAAGCCAAAGGCCTGCATATTTAGCTTGTTAAAGCAGTTTGGGTCTAATTCTAGTTCATGGCTACATATGCCATTTGTGACATCTATTCATACATCTTGAAATGTCCACCAAAAACTAACCCCGTAACTAAAAATAGTTCAGAAAGAGTTGAAATGTTGCATATTCAAAATCGGGGGATCTAATTCATGAAAGCAAAACACTTTGATTTGAGGAAAACATCTCATCGAAAATTCGTTTATTTGAGGATCAAACCGTTTAAAATTTAAGAACCTCACTCAATTACTTTAGAAAATTCAACTGATAATAAGTCTCGCTTAGTTTTAATATCTTTAGAAACCAATGTCCATGAACATTTAAAAAGTAGTCATACATTCACTGTAGAAATAAACATAATAGTGTGGCTAACATTCAATTACAGAAAGTCCAAGGAATTTTACAAAACAAGTACATACTATAAAAAAAAAACAACCCAAATTACAGATCAATCCTAGTAAGGCTCTCCAGAACACATGACATCTCGCACAGCATGAACTATCGCCGTTGTTCTTTGTTTCAAAAGTTCTATTGGGATCTTATCTATAATAACCCATTTTTTTAAGGGTAATTTGATCATTTGAACTTACAATATTTTTTAAAATTTTTAAATATTATATATACATGCCATTCTCTCTCTCCCTCTCGTCCATCTCCCTCCCGACTTCACTCTATCCCCATCATTCTTTCTCACTCGTTCACGGTCAAAAATGGGCGAAGGAATGCCAGAGCTCGCTCAGCCATCGTCCGGACCGCCAGACAGCTGGTGAGGTCCTCTCTTGTTGCCAACAAGCCGCGCCGCCGAGCTCTGTATCGCCAAAAAATACCATTAATGGCTGTGAGGGAGCTTTGATTTCTAGTGCCATTTCGGACCATTTTAAGTCGTGTTCTTGCGCTCGTTGGATTCGTATCATCGAAAGTAACCTCAAGGTATATATTTCACAACCTCATTTTGTCTGGTTTGAAAGTTCCTATTTTTGTGTATTTTTGGATTCGAATTTTTTTTGATCTGATCGTTAGATTGTGCTTTTGATATCATTTTTGGAATGTACTCGGAAAATAGAGATGTTTGATATATATATATATATTGATTATATTTAGTGACTGACACGAAAATTAATATCTAACGGCTTAAATTTTATCTCGTTTTGTGTGTCACCAGTCTGGTGTCAGCTCATATACGAATTGATCGAGTTATATGTCTAACTTAGCTATTTTGGGCATTAGGAATTCAACGAAGAAGTCTGTTTGTTGATTTGAAACTTCGTTGAAGAGTTGATTTTTTCCAAGTAAGCGATCGAGGGTGTGGAATTGGTTCATGACCCTCCGAGCGATCGTCCAATAGTACTTTGAGGATCCAATAGTGTGGTATCGTTATTCTAGGGAGGTAGGGATTCGGTTATATTTGTTGTACAATATTTTTAATAAAACTCATTTTCTTTAACACATGATGATAAACATAATTTTAGAACTGTTTTAGATATATGTAGTAGAATTGAATTGTATTATATATATTGGATTACTCTGGAATTTTTTTAGGTGTAGGTTATTTTTGGATATGTTAAAATAGGGTTGCTGCCTATTTTTCTAATAAAATTTAATTAACTATTTTATTAAAAACCAGAACATTATTTGAACTTAAATTACTATATGGCTATTTTTATATATCAGCTCAGAGTACACGTATCATAGGATCACACATGAGTCCCAAGTTAGCATCATGGAGTTTTTACAATATGGCATTGTAGCTCCACTGACGGTGCAGAGTCCCTGAACTTGTGTAGAGTATTTCTTATGATTATCTCCCTATTTGGCAGGCATAGACAATACGATTACCCCTTCAGGTTTGTTAGGCGACACACAGATGTCCTCTCTGGTTATAAGCTAGGTGTGAGGTAGGCTGTGTGGCACATGTAGTACCAACATCCTAGTTTTCATTGATGAGAGGTTGTGAACTCATGGGTATAGGTAGATTTGTGTCATGTATTTATGGACTGATTGGATTTTAGATATTATGCTTTCTGTACATCTATATATATGTATGTGCATATGGACTATCGATGTTGGATATTTTTATGAATATATGCATATATGGTTTTACAAAAGTATTTTGGATTAAACTTACCATATAGAGGCTCATCAAAAAGGTTTTAAATGAGGTAACAGTTTTCCTACTGAGCTTTTGGCTCATCTTTCTTATTTTTTTACCCTCTTTTCAGGTGGTTGTTCATTCGAGACAATTGTCTTGTTGGCTGAGTAAGTTGCTTGGCTTATACGCAGGGTCTAATCCCTACTTGATATCTGGTTTGAGATTTAACGAATACTTTCATAAGTATGCTTGAAAAACGAATGTAAGTTACTTAATGAAAAGTTCTGAATAAAAATATTCATAAGTTTGGTCACTCGGTAAACTTTGGTATGGATTGAAAATGATTTTGGGCGAAAACCTTTAACTTCATGCATATGTTTGAAGATTTGTACCTGTGATTTTTCTCTAGAATGTATTGCTTGGAGAATGGAAATTGATATGATTGCTTGCGTTAGGAAAATCCTTGTTGGGAGAAAACGTTTGGGTTAGAGTTTTGGTTTAGATTTTATGGAGCTTGCCACTTGGGCCTTGTACATTCTATGTTTCAAATTTTCATATTTCTTCTAAAATTTATTTGATATGGTTTAATTTGTTGATTGATGCATGGCTCCTTAGTGTTTGTTGGATTGTTAAGTCATTATGATTCATGCTAAATTGATTTTTTTACGGTGTGAACAAAATTGTATTAGAATTATGCAGAACTTATTTTAATTGGATTTTGGGTATTGTGTGATTGGTTTTGAACTAATCTCCTAGTGTTGGGAAAATTCGGGAGAAGGATGAAATTTTGATTTGCAAATCAATGGATGGCATTGAATTATATGCCTTAGCTTTATGTTTGATGGATTTTGAGTTATGCATATTGGTGTGTGATTTTCTTCTTGAAAATTTGATTATAGCTTTCCAATTCATGGAGTTTATATGCATATTAATTAGTTAGTTATACCTAGTATAAATCTCCATGAACTTTTAATGTATATTTCGAAAAGTCAAGTGAGGATTGACACTTGTTTTAGCTACTTTGAGAAAGTATTTATTAATATTTTCCACTTTAATATTTTCTAAATTATCTTATTTTCCCTAAAAAAAATGAAGTGTGAACTTTCAAACTTTTTATGAAACTTGTTTGGTTATTTTGGAAAATATTTTAGAATTCTAAGAAAACCTCCCAATGTATTTAGTTATGATTTGGATTGCCAAAATTTTTTATTAACTTTGAAAGAAAAATCGACCATGGTGATTTACATATTGCCTCATTTATCATTTTACCAAGCAAGTGTGGATCGCGAAATGAATGTCTATTTTGTTGATTTTGGGAAAAAATACTAGTACCTTTTTCATGCATTTCTTGTTGGTTTTAATAAATGATTATCATGTACGACTTGACTTTATCGGTTGATATATGTGATTATTAGAGATTTTCATCATATATGCATGAAGTGAAACTTTTCTAGATGTTAATGTTGAGCTAAATATAAATCTCTTATTTGTTTAAATTATATATAGCATGGGTATTGATGTATGACTGACGATAATTGGAATGAGATTGCTTATGGATTTTATTTTAAGAGTCGTTGGACTCTACTTCTATATTGTAAAAAGATACTCAAAGTTCAGGTTTGGTTTACGTTTGGCTAGAGAGAAACCATGTCATGAATTAGTAGAGTATACCTAGGCCCCAACACTTTTTACATTCAATGATTTCAAAATTATTTTTTTAAAAAAATTGAAATGAGGTTTTATAGGAGACAGGAGTCACTCGAGTATAGTACTGGATAGCCTATCCTATTAGAATCTTATTTTTGAGATATTGAATGTCGATTTCAGTTGTTATATGTATATTTCTAGGACATCAGATTGTGTCCATGGAGTTTTTTTTTTTTATCAATAACTTGTAGAGTCTTTGGAACAACGTTGCTTTAGTTTTCTTGGATGAGATTTTACATTAGATAAAAGGTTTGAAATGCTTTTAAAATTTCTCATGTTTAGATGCTTGCATTTGAGATTGAAGTTTGCCCTAGTATTTTATGTTGGTGATTTCCTATTTAGGTATTCTAGTCTTATCTTTGAGTAGAAGTGGTTTGTATTTGGTATTATTTCTCGCTCTAATTAGAGAGCAGAAAATTGTTGTGAACCATTGAACTCTTTTTGTCACCTTCGACCTCTAAACTTGTTTTTCTTGTGTAGTGTAATACAAAGATCATTGTTCTTCATCTTAAACTCGATTATGTTCTATTTTGTAAAGAGACTCTTATTAGAGTAATTGACTCGAAGATTGTCTAGGTCCAGATTCTAACTGCAAAGAAATAGATAGGTCATAGAAGATTGTTGATCTGGTATGATCAAGGGGACAATATTATTATATCTGATATTTGGTCTACTGTTCTAGTTTGATGCCTTATAATCAGTGTTTAGAGTCTTGTGTTCTCGGCTTCTAGTAATAGTTATCATTGTTATCTTTTGATCACTTATATACTTGAGGTTGTCATTTCCAACCATTGGTATTGAGATTTTTATATCTGTTAATAAGCCATCTTATACTTCTATATCTCTTTGGGCTCATCCTTATACCATACTATTGTGTAGTTCGGTATGTTGGCAGAATTCGAATGCCAAGTGAGGGATGTTTGTTTCACGCATTTTCATTACCTAGCATTCGGTTTAATACTCTTAAATTCTACAATCACGTGTTCTCTATATTTTTAGTGACTATTTCTTACAATCTTGTTCATACTATAGCTTGTACTTGAATTTTGAGGTAAAATTCCTATAAGGAGGGGAGAATGTAATAACCCAGTTTTTTAAGGGTGATTTGATCATTTGACCTTAAAATATTAAAAAAACTTAAATATTATATATATATATGTGCCATTCTCTCTCTCCCTCTCATCCATCTCCCTCCTGACCTCACTCTCTCCTCCTCGTTCTCTCTTGCTCGTTCACGGTCGAAAATAGGCAAAGTAATGTCAGAGCTCGCTCAGCCATCATCCGGACTGCCAAACCACTGGTGAGGTTCTCCCTTGTCGCTCATAAACTACGCTGCTCGTCCTCGGCTGCCGCCGAGATTCGTATCGCCAGAAAAAACTATTAATGGCTATAGGGGAGCTTTGATTTCCAGTGCCGTTTCAGGCTGTATTCTTGGGCTTGTTGGATTCGTATTATCGAGAAGAACATCAAGGTATATATTTCACGGTCCCATTTTTCTCAGTTTAAAAGTTGTCATTTTTGTATATTTTTGAGCTCGGATTTTATTTTTTTGATCTAACTGTTAAATTATGTTTTTGATGTCATTTTTGGAATGTACTCAGAAAATAGAGAAGTTTGATATTTCTATATATATATTGACTATATTTAGTGTCTGACATGAAAATCGATATCTAACATTTTAGATTGTGTCTCGTTTTATATGTCACCAGTTTGGTGTCTGCCCTGACCCGAATTAATCGAGTTATATTAGAAAATAAAATCTATTAGATATATAAATATATATATATTTCCAATTTCAAAAGATTTATTTCCCAATGGTACTTTTTGGCCACAAAAGTTTTCGTTAATTAGTAAAAGATAAACTTAGTACACTTAGCACGTGTACATGAAAGTTGAAACATTACGCCAAAAGGTGTTCTACTTAATTAATTTTTTAAAAAAATAATAAATGTAACCATGGCGTGTAAGTATGTGTATATTACCTTTTAAAGTATCCCTATAGAAACTTTACTTTAACCTAATGCCTATTACAAACATTTTTACTTGTGCAGATTGATTTTCCTTCCTCTTCACCTCATCAAACTCCTCACGAACATCTTCTTCCACCTGAAATAATTGGTAAACAATGGCAGCTATTTCCAGCGCAGGAAAATCATGAATTTCCAAGACGAGAACTAGTAAAGAATCTTTTCAAACATACATATAAGATATTGATCAAAATACCCGAAACCGCGCCCGAAAATTACTTGCAGCCACCTAACCAACCAAAGTCCAAAAGCTTGCAGCCACCAGCTCGACCACCAAAGTCAGAATATTGTAGCAAAAGAGCCCATAAAATCTGCAAAGACCATAAGTCAGGACCAAAATATGATGAATGTTATAATTGGTATTTCTGTCAATGCATGGAGAACTAGCTAGTTCATTTTATGATTGTCATATAAAAGTAAGTCGTTGTCACGTACACACATTGGTCTCTATTTAGATATTTAAATATTGTGCTTATTATTAGTTGTTCCTCACTAGCTTACTAATTTTTCTTACCATGCATTGGTCTATGGGATCTGTTGTGCCACAATTAAGTACACAATATATATATATGTTAATTACACCTTTATCTGATTATTAATTTAATGTTTCTTGTGCATCTTATATATTTCTAGAATTGTGAAAAAGTTCTTAACGGTATTTTTCTGCGTTAATGATCAGATCTCTTACCTCCAAAGTTTGGGTTGTAGTGTGGCGCTACGTCACGTCCCATTGCTTTCTCATCTGATTGTGAAATACAAACCATTGTGCATGATTGTCTATATTTTATGATGTCTGCATTTTTGAATAGCTATAGTTTACCGTTTTTTATTCCTTGAAAAAAAATGCTATTTGAAAATTTCGATTATCAATTATTTTGTAAAGTATATATGTATCTAATTAACATTTCTCTATATACATTATAAGATCTATCATTTTATCGACGAAGTGGGTTGGCTCAAGTGGTAAGAGCACCCACTACCCAATAGTGGACATGAAAACCTATTATCCCAATCGAGTAGAGTGGGCATTGAGTAGTAGTAGGTATTTTCTTTTAATTTGTAACAAGTGGAGGTCATTAGTTAAGCCCCGCTTTTTTTTTTTAAAAAAAAAATTAACATTTCTCTATAGACATTATAAGATCTATCATTTTGTATAACCAACTTCCGAGGAATTTTCTCTGCTCATTTGATCCGCTATGTAAAATCCCGAATTTAATAAAGGATAATTTGGTCATTTCAAAATTTTCGGAATGAAATAAGGTGGAAATTTAAAATTCGACATTGGATTTAATTGAAAGAAATTGTTAAAACCATGGACTATTTTGAAAATTAGAGGGACTTATTAGAGGGAATTCTTGAGTCAGGTATCAAATTGAAAAATCTGAAACCCATTTAATGGGCAACATGTGGCCCAACTCATTTTCTATCTCTCTTCTCTCTCTCTCTCTTCCTTTTTTAGCCACAAAAGTCAAAATTCCGCCGTTACTTCGACAACGGTCCCCCTGGACAAATCGAGCCACACCACCACCCGAGGTCGATGCCCCATCGTCGGATGAAGCCCTTGTCAGACTCCTGTAGTCGGAGCCCTTTATCACTAACGATGAGCGAAAAACATCCGCGAAGAAAAATGGCTGCCTATGGAGATTTTGGCTAATTTAGGTCGTGAAACGGAGCTTGTTCAATTCGTCTCCTCATGAGCTTTCATATGGTAGGTATATATATATATATATATATATATATATATATATATATATATATATATATATATCTCAATTCCATTTTACCCAGATTGAATTTCGCCATTGTTGAACAGTTTTGAACTTATTAGTTTAGGAGTTGACTTTTTAATCGGACCATTAGATTGTAAAATTAATGTTATATTTGTGATGTACTCGTAAAAATATGAAAAATGAGATATATATTGACTATATATCGTGACGGACATGGAAATCAAAATCAGACGACTCCAATTTCGTCTCGTTTGCATGACATATGGTCAAATTTTGGTTTGAGCCAGAATTGGTCAAGTTATATATCTAAATAACTAATTTAGATGCTAAGAATTTATGATGAAGTCTATTTTTTTAATTTGATGCTTCATTGGAAAAATGATATTTCAAAGCAAATGATCAAGGGTTCGAAAACAATCATGAACCCTCTGAATGATCGCCAAACGATACCAAACACACTCGATAATGTTGTATTGCTACTCCGTTGAGGTAGGAGATTCAATTACCTATTTTTAATACCATTTTATATAAAATTAGAATATTTTGAAAAATGTGAATTGTTCTAAATTTGTTTAGATAACTGCTTAGTGAAATAAAAATTGTTATAAACTATTGTGGATTGCTCTAGATATTTTATATATGATTTTGTGTAAGCTTGATTTTAGATTTGATTAAAATGCAGCCATTATGCTGTCAAATTTCTGAGAGCATAAAATGGTTTTAATTTGAAAATCATAGCACGTTTAGAATATTTAAATTACTGTATAATTATTTGTACAGTCGTCCTATTGCATATATTATAGGATCACACATGAGATTTATCTTTAGTATTATGGTGTTTAGTAGGCGGCCATTACCCTCACCATCGGTGAGAGCCTGTAAACCTGCACAGGGGTCCTTCTGGCCATCCTCCCATTTTGTCAAGTACAGGTATTCGGTGCCCCTATAATTTAATAAGATTAGATGCTGTGTATCTCTTTGATTTTTTGGGATAGGTTTCAGGCAGAAAGTACTTATTACATATAGTACAAGTTGCTTTGATTTTGTGATAAGATAGTAAGAGCTTATGGGATTTATTGATTTGTAATATGTGCATTATGACTATACTTTTTAGTTTTGATTATGATATTTGACATGATTTTGAGCATGGTTTCATTATGATGTTTTAAATGCTTTTACATGCTCAATATTTATAAAATGCTTTTCAAAACTTCTAACCATGCAAGTAATTTCAGAAATTAAAAATGAGTTTTCTAAAAAGGTAATTGGATTTTTTACTGAGCTCTCGAGCTCACCTACCATATTTTCCTCTCTTTCAGGTGATTGTTAGTTTGACATAGTTACCTTGATGGTTAGATAAGTTGCTTGACTTGTACTTGCAGTCTTATTCCTTTTCCTTTCTTTTTCTATCAAAATGAGCTGGGCCAAATGGGCTGGCTCGTGGCCCGTTACCGTGGCTGCGGGATAGCTCAACTTGGCCCATTCAAGATAGGCCCGAGCCTATCCCGATCATTCTCCTAGGGCCGGACTGGGCCTATTACCCTCGGCCCATAAGGCAGCTTTGCTTGGCCTGGGTTTTTCTAAAAGTTAAAAAATAATTGCGGCAAAAGTCCTTTTTTTAGTCAAAATTTATACTCACGTACCTATTTTTGTTTTTTCTAATGGCGACAATACTTTCCGTCCAAATTTTATTGAAACCGTCAAATTTTTCCATTAACTATTACTTCAGAGGACACATGTCACCTTCTGAAGTATTATGTCATTTTTGAAAACAAAAAAATTAGAAAAACAAAATCAGAAAAGAAAAGAAGAAAGAGTGAAAAGAAAAAACTAAAGTGAAAACCTAAAAAACCCCTTTTATTCTATAGTTTCTCTCTCTATTAAAATTTTCTTTTCCAAGATCCACCATTAATCTCTGAATAAAAGAGAAAATAAATTCTTGCATCACTGAAAAGGAAAGAAGTCTAAATGTAAATTAGGGTATTTGGTCAAGCGGGTAAAAGCCACTCAAAGTCACTTCAATTAGTTCTAGATCTTAAGAACTTTTCCACTTTGTGAAAAATGTAGAAACGGGGATAATTCAAGGTGTAGACTTCGGAAAAAATAAAGAACATGGCATGCAAAAAAAATAAAATTTGAAATAAAAGCCAAGAGCTTGTGTCCTAAAAACAAATAAATAAAGAGATTTAATTAGCTGTTAAACTCCTACTGGTTAGTACTGGAAATCTCATGGGGAAACGGTTCCTTGAAATATCTATCAAAAGATTCCACGCTGACTGAGTTTAATACTCATTGAGTCAACTTGTTACTAGAAGATAGGTATTGAGTGCCAAGTGAACGAGGCTTAGTACCGCCAGCAAGAGTGTACGGTTTTCACTTTAGCTTTTTTTTTTTTTTTTTTTTTAAAAAAAACTCTTTTTTATTTTCTTTGGTTGATTTTTTTCATTTATTTTTATTTTTCTAATTTTTTTCATTTTTAAAAAATGACATAATAGCTCAGAGAACGAGACGTGTCCTCTAAAGTGATACTTAGCAGAAAAATTTAATAATTGCTATAAAATTTGAACGGAAGATACTATTACCGTTAGAAAAAAAAAATTAGACATATAAGTGTAAATTTTCTCAAAAAAAAAGGATTTTCATAGTAATTTCCTTAAAAAATAAAATAATATATATTATAATCACATATATATAATTATATATATTTTTGATAAGAGTTATATATAAAATATATATTTTTTTATTTATTAAATTATTTTACAATTTTTAAGTTAAAAAATGGGCTAAATGCGGGCTAGAATGAGATGGCTTGCATTGGCCCATCTTTGGGCAGGCCATAGGGCCTGTCTAAGCCATAGGGTCAAGTTGAGCTCCCATCTCAACCATACGAACTGAATTGGCACAACCTACTTATTTGGATAGACCAGCCCAGTTTGGTTTACCTATTTTGATAGCTGTAAGAGATAGAGAGATAGAGAGAGAATACTTGTGGCTGGTTCAAAAGTTTCTAGAATTTTATATTTATTAATTATTTTGTGTAAAATCCATACTAAGAGACATGCAATCCAAAACAAAAATATATTCAAATATATTTATTTTTTTATTTTATTTAATATAGATTGGATTTGTTTGATTTTAATTAGATTTTCACAACAAAATCTATTAACCGAACTAATTTAATTAAAATTTAGAATTTAGCATCTAATTTATAATGGAACATCCAATTTTTAGCACATGATTGGATTAGATTAGTTGATTTAATTGGATTATTTTAGATTTCGAAGGCCTTTAAATTCTTTAGCTATTTTTCTCCTAAGTCTCTCAACTGCCCATAATATATAAATGATCTCAAGAACTTCATGTAGCAGCTCTTTGGGCTTTTACAAATTGTATTTCTTACTATATTTGCTTAAACGCTGAGGCTATATATACTGAGCTGCTACATGTTGGTCCAATAAGGAATTTTAAATAAAGAAATACCCAATTATATTTATTTCTATAGTTAAGGTACAAAACTCGGGTTAATCACACGTACAATTATTTTGGTAATCATGGATGCTTTTCATCTGTCCATATTTTTTAATTACAATGAATCTGTAATAATACCCTTAATCTGCGTGGCAGGTCGTGAGTTATTGATAGCTGCTTACTCATTTTTTGTAGAGCAATATTACTGGTATTTAACACCACCACATGTCAATTTGTTACTGGATATTCTAATTAATAAACTTAATTTTATGTAGAATTTATATGAAATATAATTATAATAAGTTAGTAATTTATTGTGGCACTTATAGAAACTTATAAGATATTTTTAAATAGAATTTTATTTTATAAAGTGGGATTCACCACTAAATAAATATAAAAAGTAAATAAATAAATCAATCACTATTTTTTTTTCCAAACCCACCTGACATTATTATCTCGTTCTCTTTTCATTCTTTGTCTTCTTTTTCTTTTTCTTTTCTATTTCTTTCTTTCTTTTTCTCTCTCTCACTCGTTATTGTATCTTCTCATTATTTTCTTTTCATTTTTTTTTCCTTCTAGGTTGTCGACCGACACCTCTTCATCATTATTTTCCTTTATTTAGTTTTCTTTTTCTTCTTCTTCCTTCTCAAATAAGTTAAGAACCCTCCTCATTGCTATCCCATGAAGCTCTTCCACAAAGTTTTTTTAACAAGCTTCTAATATGTTATTGTAGTCATTTCAATTATTTTGAAGTGACATTATTGAGAATTATGAAAAGACATAGCATATAGATTTCGTTAAGCTATAAAGAGAATAGTTAGAATATTTGTAATTATTTTCTAAGTATTAGTATTAGTGAAATTTAAGTGATCAAATTAGTATGAATAAAATATTAGTATCGAGCCCCCTCATTGCGTACAAATGTAGAAGGCAGCTCGATGGGCATTGGACCTATCTTAGTTGATGCAGGGCACAAGATGATATTTATTCTAGCAGAAAAGAAAAGAAAAAAAATTTTAAACCTAAAACTACAAATTATAGTTATCGCATTTGTACGCTACATTAATGCAAATTATAGTTCAAGATTATAAAACGTAATCTAGAAAACAAATAAACATAGCATATGAGACCAATTTAAACCTTAAATTTTTCAATCACAAGTCGGGCCTATATGTACATAACTTGGTATGAGTAGATATACTCTTTAGCTCAACAATTGTCATCGTCAAATGCGATTTGCTTACCTACAACATAGGGTAGGGAGTGAGCTTGGGAACTAAGTAAGCAAAGACGGCTTATAAGTCCAACTGCAATGCATCATATTATATATAATGAGATTATTCAACATAAAGCATAATATTCATCATATGACATAAATAATGGCATGCTCATTCATTGACGCATATGCGATGAAATTTTTAGGGCCCCGATGATACTACTACTAGCTTAATATAAACATATATCTTATCATCAGATATTAATATATCGTATTTGTACTTGCCTACATAGGACTTGTGTGGCTACCTTACTATTGCCTTTGTCGAGGGTCAAGGGTCCTATACTACATTATCATATTTATTCTCATCATAAAATTTTCTAGAGAATAATTGAAGCATAAAAGGGTATCATAAAACCGTAGTCCCGTAATGGACTTGTACTACCATCCTACTGAATATGTTATACCAATACAATTCATATAAATATTTATAATAAGAATCTCAACGTATTAATGGACATGTGTTATGGCAAGATATAATGTGAAGTTAATATGTGATAATTTCAATTTCCATAGTTTTATAATTCATAAGCATGCCTATTCATAATTGCAACGTAAGAAAGCATTAACTATAAATATATAAATCATGACATCATGTTTACGAAGCATATGAAAGAATTGACGACCAATTACATAGGATTCAAGGTGAAAGCATAAATTTTATTTAACAACATATATTCCAATGTTGTAGTTGTGTCTTTACTTACCAAATATATCGAAAAAGAAAATATATTAACACAAACGTCGTTAAGACCTTACTCGTTCTTACTTCAGTGATTCACTAATCTACATAGTAAAACATCATATAGACACACATTCTCGAGTCAAAATAGAGTAAGGCAATAAAAATATTTCTATCTTAACAAGTTTCCTTCTTAGGAAATATAAGTTCAATCAAGAGATAATAAAGCTCAAAAAGCATATATACTTGCTAATAAAAAAAAAAAACTCAATTACTAAACTTCTCAATTCCATCCTAACCTTATTTGAAGAAAAATATTTAATTAGATTATCATAATCACTTCAATTAAATAATACAATCAGCTCATTAGTTCTAATCAAGAACTCAATCACCTTATTTTCTAAGTCCTAAGTCTAGCATACTAGTTAGGAGTTTTCTATAATATCAAGTCCTTAGTGAGTCAAATTATTGTGTTTTTTTTTTTTAAATTTAGATTCCTTTTAAGTTTTTAATCATACTGCCTAATCATTAGCAAAAGTCAAAACCAAAGATATAATTGAACTCATATTATCATTTATTCTCAGGTTCAATGTACTCAAAATTTTTTTTCTAGACCCGACATAGTTTAGTAAAATATTCATAATTTATTCTACGGAGCTGGAAAAATTTATAAGACTAGTAGAATATGAAACTAGATTCAAAAAGCTATCTTTAGAAATATGACATGATATATTTCAAAATTATTTTGAGGACACAAAGTGGCCCGTAATCAGGACTAAAAATCTGCCTCGGGTAAATATTACCAGTTTTGACTATTAAATTGAAAAATTCATATCTCCTTCTACAAATATAATTTTTGAGTGATTCAAAGTTTTGCACGACCATTAGAGAGTTTATTTTATGCTCTAAAAAGTGTTGTAAAAATAAAATTTCAGTAATTTGTAATAGATAAAAGTATAGAGATTGCTACCAGTGAAAGTGTCAAAATATTTTTTTTTAGCAATATAGCAAATTTGATGTTTCATGTTAAATCATATATTTCTTAGTTTTTGGTCATCTTGGTCTCTTTAGATAGGTTAACGAACTTGAATTTACGTACTTTAAACCCAGACTTGATTAGCTGAAGGAACTTACAAAAATCTTTTACCAAAAGTTACTAAAAAAATAACTTAAAACATGCATGTTAAGACCAAACTTTTAATATTATATTCCCTAAATAAATCTGACTTTTGAGGCAATAAATATCAAAACCAGAAGTATAAAGATTGATAATAGATAAAAGAGACAAAATTACTCAAACCATATTTGTAACTCATTGAAACAAACTAGAATGGAAACTAAATTCGCCATACAACATACACTATTCAAATCGGCCATTGAAAATCATAATTTTGAGGATTAAAATATAGCTAGGGACTATACCTTGGCTACTATAGAGTTTAAACTCCTCATTGCTTCATAAACTTAAGAGTTAATAAAGAAATTTGGGTTTTTCTATAGCCTTTTGTTTGGTTTTGATTTTTTTTCGAGAGAAGAAGGAGAGAGGGAGAGAGATAAGGATTCTAAGTTTAGAGATGGAGCAAGGAGATGTAAGCTTTATGTAATGGAGATCATGAGTGAGAAGATAAAATCCATGAGATGTACGAAGGAAATGTATAGGAGAAGAGAAGGAGAAGGCAGACTCTGTGTCTGGCCTCTTAGGCAGACCATGCACGTTCTTCCTTTTTTTTTTTTTTTTTTTTTTTTCTAATCTCCTTCTAACTATTTAAAAACTTTCCATTACTTAAAATAGGTCCTTGGGCTTGTTTAACAATATGGGCTTGGACTCATAAATTGAAAGATATAACTTAATTATAACTACTACAATTGCTTTTATTATTTATTTACCCATTTTCAGATATACATTAATCTATATACAATACAATCATATTATAAATAGAAAATTATCAAGCAAGTAATACTTAATCATAGAAACAAGCATATAAATCAATTCAACTAAAACTAATAATGAAAAGAAAAATAAAACTCTATAGACTCAATTTGGGAATATGTTACGAATATTTTATTCGTAAAATAAAATGAAAGGTCGCTCACTATAACCTATTAGATAGACAAAATAGTTGGATTTATATTACATAAACCTCATGTTCGTACAATATACGGAAAGTCATACTTTCGTTGTTGCCTACTAGATTAAAGCCTTACAATCCCTACAAACTTAAAAAAGTTTCATCCCCAAAACTTAGAACAAAGTTAGATATTTCTTTTTCATATAATCTTCTATTTCTCATGTAGCCTCTTCAGTGTTATGATTACGCCATAAGACTTTCACTAGTGACATTACCTTGTTGCGTAGTTGTTTTTCTTTCAGATTTAATATTCTAACTAGCTTTTCTTCGTAAGCCAACACTGGACCAACTTCTAGAGTATCATAACTTAGTATATGAGAAGAATCTGAAATATACTTTCTCAACAAAGATACATGAAACACATCATGTACATTGGATAATGATAGTAGTAATACTAATTTACATGCGACATTGCCAACTCATTTGACAATCTCAAAAGGGCCAACGTATCGAGGGCTCAACTTACCCTTCTTCCCAAATCATATCACCCCTTTCATTGAAGTAATTCGTACAAAAACTTGATTGCCCACTTGAAACTCTAAAATTCGTTGTCGTATATCAGCATAACTTTTCTGTCTGTCTTTTTCAATTTTCATTCTTTCTTAGATGAGCTTTATCTATTTTGTTGCTTACTCCAGCACTTCGAGGCCAATGTAATTTCTTTCACTAGCCTCATGCAAATGTAGTGGTGTTCTAGATCTTTGACCATAGAGTGCCTCATACGGAGCTATACCAATCTTGCATTGGAAACTACTGTTATAAGCAAATTCTACCAAAGGTAGATATTTACTCTAAGATCCTTGGAAATCCATCACATATAATCACAACCTATCTATCAAAATTTGATTTGTCTGCTCTATTTGTCTTCTGTCTGAGGATGAAATGCAGTGTTGAATTTCAATTTGTGCCTATGGCTTTGTGCAAACTCCTTTAGAAGGCCGGGACAATTCTTCGATCATGATCAGAGATGATCAATACAGGAACTCTATGTAGCTAGACTATTTATTGAATGTAAAACTTAGCTAATTGCTCCATTGTTTAAATAGTTTTCATAGGCAGGAAATATGCAAACTTCATCGACTGATCAATAATGACCCATATAGATTCATGGTTTTTAGTGATTTTTGGCAAACTCGCTACAAAAGCCATGGCTATTTGCTCCCATTTCCATTTCAGAATCTGAATGAATTGTAATAGGCCTGCTGGACTTTAATGTTTATCCTTGGCTTGTTGATAAATTAGACATTTCTCGGCGTACTTGACTATATTTTTCTTTATGCCAGGCCACCAAAATTTTTCTTTCAGATCGTGATATATTTTTGTAGTACCAGGATGAATAGAATATGGTGTATTGTGTGCTTCTGATAGTATTTGTTGTTTAAGCTCATCGTCATCTGGAATACAAATTCAACCATTTAAATGTAATGCTCCGTCATCTGTCAGCTGGAAATCAATATATTTGCCATCAAGCACATCTTTTCGAATTTGAGATAGAATGGGATCCTCCTGTTGACTGCCTTGGATACTATTAACAATTGTGTTTTGCTATGTTAACACGGCTAACTGCCCTTCTACTATTTCCATATTGAGATGAACAATCTCAAACTGTAGTGGTTTTATCACAGCTTGGATTGACATTAAGCTTACGAATGACTTTCTGCTTAAGGCATCTGCTACTTTCTTAGCTTTACCAAGGTGGTAATAGATATCACAATCATAATCTTTTATTAGTTCTAACTATTTTTTTTATCGCATATTCAATTCTTTTTGTGTAAAGAACTATTTCAAGATTTCGTAGTCAGTGTAAATATAAAGGTGGGCCCCGTATAGATAATACCTCCATATTTTCAACGTGAACACTACTACAATTAACTAAGTCATGTGTCGGATAATTCTTCTCGTAATCTTTCAACTGGTGAGAAGTATAAGCAATCACTTTCCCATGTTGCATCAACACTGTCCCAGCTTAGATGCATTGCTGTAGATCACGAATCCATCAGTGCCATTAGGAATTACGAGGATAAGAGTAGAGATCAAGCTTCTCTTGAGTTCTTAAAAACTCTTTTCACAATCTTCTAACCATGAGAACTTATTACTCTTGCGAGTAAGTTGTGTAAGTAGCATAGCAAGCTTCGAAAAGCCTTCCATAAACTGTTTATAATAGCTAGCTAAACCCAGAAAACTCTGTACTTTGGTGGCATTAGTTGGTTATTTCCATTGGCTTATAGCTTCTACCTTGATAGGATCAATTGATATGTCTTTGTTTAACACTATATGGCCTAAGAATGGCACTTTCTCCAACAAAACTTGAATTTCTTAAATTTTAAGTATAATTGTTTTTCCTTCAATTGAACTTCTTAGATTTTACGTACAATTATTTTTCCTTCCATCTCTACAGCATGAGTCTTAGGTGTTCTTCATGTTCCTCCCTAGTTTTTTAGTAGACTAGAATGTCATCAATGAATACAATCAAAAACTCATCAAGATAGTCCGTGAACACTCGATTCATGAGATCCATAAATATCGCAGGTGCATTTATGAGTCCAAACGACATAACTAAGACTCATAGTGACCATATCATGATCAGAATGTCATTTTGGGTATATCTTTGTCACGGATTTTTAACTGATGATATCCTAATTGTAGAGTAATCCTTGAGAAGATTATGGATCCTTGTAACTGGTCGAACAGATCATCTATCCTGGGCAATGGATACTTGTTCTTGATTATTGCCTTATTTAGTTCATGGTAGTCGATGCACATGCATAACTCCCATCTTTCTTTTGAACAAATAGTAATGAGGCACCCTATAGACAATGACTTGGTCGTATGAACTTCTTATCAAGCATCTCTTGTAATTGTAATCATAACTCTTTTAGTTCTATTGGAGCCATCTGGTACGACACCTTTGAGATTGGTGCAGTTCCAGGTAGTAGTTCAATTGCAAATTCTATTTCTCGATATGGTGCCAGTCCATGCAAATCCTCGGGAAACACCTTAAGGAAGTCTCGTATGACTAACACATCTTTTAGCTCTTTCTCTTGTTTGATCCTAGTGTCGATCACTAATGCTAAATATCCAATATAACAACTTATCATCATTCTCCTAGTCTTCATTACGGAGATTATAAGAACTTATTTCCCAATAAGAGTCCCTTGGAACTTAAACTCTTTTCTTTAGGAGGTTGAAAAAGTATTTTCCTTTTGTAGCAGTTGATAGTGGCATTGTATTTTGAGAGCTAATTCATACCGAGAATCATGTCATAATCTTGCATGTTTAATATTACAAGATCAACATATAGCTCCCTACCACTAACCATTATCAGTATGACTCTTAGCCAGTAGCTAGAAATTAGCACTTTTCCTAATAGTAAAATTGTGCTAAATAAACCTATTATCCTTTCTAATGGCCTATCAATCTACTTAACAAACTTAGCAGATATAAATGAGTGAGATGCACTTGATTCTATCAATGTGTATGCTGAAGTGTTGGCAATAGTGATTTGACCTGAGATAACTTTTAATGGTCCAACTCTACCTCTACTTGTGTAAGTTCATAGACTCGATCATTAGTCTTCTTTTGGTTTTTTTCTTGCTTCTCCTGGCCATTACACTATGGATAATCCCTCGAAATATGCCCATTATTTCCACAATTTTAGCAAGCTCTCAATCGACACTCACCTAGATGGCATCTATTGCACTTTAAGCACACATGCTATTCTTCAAACTTCTATCGACTTTCTTGACTATCTTGTTGACATTTATTTTGTCCTTGGTTTTGACCAGCTTGATTGCTCCATTTTTCCTTTAGTTATTATAATTGTTGTTATTTCAATTATTGTTAGCATTACTATTTATACTAGAAGTGGGTTTCCAGTTTTTGTGATCTCCGTCTTGAAATTGACTCACAAAGCATTGAGAATAACTTAGCCATCCTGACCGAAAACGAGTCCGTCAAGGTGGTATAGATCGATTATGGCATTTTTTTGTTGCTCTTGTATCCTATGCCTTTATTCATATAGCTCATTTTACTGCCTCTACATATGATGTTGGAAGCTTTATTCCAGTATCAACACTCTTTACTATGTCAGTGCGTAGGCCTCTAATGAACATTTGCATCCTAGCCATATTGGTGGAGACCAAGTTAAGGGCAAATTGAGCTAATTGGTCAAACTTAATGCATACTTTGATATTGTGCTCTTTCCTTGCTTGAGCCATAAGAACTCATCAGCCTTTTAATTGCTATATTTTAGTACTTAGAATAGAATAATATTTGAAAGTTTTCCCAAGTTAATTGAATGACATCACGACTTTTCTTAATAATATCCCACTAATATCTGGCATCTCTTTTTGGCTAATAGACTACATATTAGACCTTCTCATGATCATTGAGATTCATAAACTCAAAGGTTTTCTCCATCAAGCTCATCCACCTCAGTAATAAACGAATCAGTGATATTCCCTTCAAATACAGGTAGGTGTTGCATCCTGAAATGTTCAAACACAGGTTCCAATGGCCCAGTTGTAGCCCTAAGTGCCACCACTACCTCAGGCCTTTGTGGCTCATTCTGCTCTTCTCATAATACTTGAGTAGGATGAGGTACATTTAGGAATTGTCCAGTTTCTACTCGGGTAAGCAGTTGGTTTATTAGCAGTTCTTAATGTATTGCTGATACTCGATCTTTCACTTAGCACTGATGAGCCTCTTCATCCCTTTACCGAAATTTCTCAACTTATTGTTGAAGTTGATCAGCTTTTTGGCTAATTTGGTTACGAAGCTTAGCTAACTCTGGGTTTCAGTTGCCAAAGGAGTGGCTTCCTTCTAAGTTATAAGACATATTCTTAAATGTTTAAGAGATAAAAATTCCTACATATAAAGAATCACCACTATCGCAGTTAGACAAGATTCGGAAACCTTTTTAGTAGGTTGATTCCCATCTTTTATACTAATATAGTTTAGGAAAATTTATACTGAAACAATCCCTTGATAACATTACATTAGAAATTAAGGCATATGTTGTAAACCTAAAGGCATTCGAGGGGTCCAACTCATTATAAAATTGGAAGACTTAAGATTGTAGTCTCTACATAGATCATGAAATAATCCTAATATTTAGATAGAGGAATCGTTAAGTGTATTATAGGTTAAGTTGTGATTTGAGCTCTTTGAACGAATTTTATTCTTTCTTTTTCTCCCATTAGCCTTAAGGTGGGTTTATGTGGACCGGGTAAGGGGTGTACCTAGGGTCTATCAGTAAAAATGACTCCCAACTGTCATCCATTTGTTATGGTTCAAACTATTCTAAATTTATTAGGATTTTGCGACAATATTTCTTATACCATTCCTTAGTGTAAGGAATAAGTTCTTTTTCTGGTCTATTTCTTAATTTAAGATTTGCATAATGATGGTACAGTAAATGATTAACATTCATTCCTTTGCCAAAGTCCCTTAATCCCTTGCCATTTTGATTTGGATTGCGAATCATCTTACATCTAATGTTTTGCACTATGATTTTCTTCCTTAGCCTTTTTTTTATTTATATTATACATGTCTTTTATAAAAGGGCCATTGAGTATGGTGTTGTACTTTTTGCTCGAAAACTTCTTCATTTTTGCCTACTTATGCAACAAGATTTTATAGTTAATCACTTCAGCATTACCATCATTAATAAAAGCTAAGAAGTGTACTTACGGTAAGCAGAGTAGCTGCCTTTGTACCTTATACATCTAGGGGTTATCTACAGAACCGACTAAACTCTCGCTCTGATACTAACTTTGTCACACCTTCATAATAGGTACGTATATATAAGATAGCTCGATAAGCATTGGACCCGTCTTAGCCGCTGCGGGCAAAAAGATGATACTTATTCTAGCGGAAATGAAAAGAAAAAAAAAATTAAAACCTAAAACTACAAATTGTAATTATCATGTTTGGACATTATAATTGGGCTGAAACCTTGATTGAAACTAGGAATGGCAACAAGCTGTGAAGTGAAAATGGTATCTTCCTAAATATTTTTGAGAAGTAGGTATATTTATAAAAAATAGAAATGTTGTTATTTTTCTAATATTTTTTTAAAAGGGATATTTTTACAAATATTTCTATAAGATGGTATTTTATAATATATTCTAGAACGGTTTGTATTTTTAAAAATCTAATTATAAAAACTGGTAAATTTGTAAGCAGGACCTAGGATTCGGGCTATTTTACTAGGACAATATGGATTTGTGAAAGATGGGCCTTGCACTAAGTTTTTAAATATAAAAAGAGTGACAATTATAAAAATAGAATTAATTTTGGGAATTCTGGCTTAAAGTATGAATGTTATGAATCTTTAGATATGGATACGAGCACTAAGTAGCTAGGTTTAGCTATCCCAGTGAGGTAGGGGATCGATTACCAGCTTTTATTTTAAAATTAAATGTTTTTGGATTATTTTATTAATTATAAAAATTTCATAAATTAAATATCAATTATTTAGTTTTGGTAAATATTTTAAAGAAATGTGATGTTTTCGAATAAAAATATTGCATGGAATTTTTTGGACTAGTATATATACTGCATATGTCATAGGATCACATATGGGCACTGGCTTAGCATCACGAATGAGTACAGTTATGACCCCATCATCGGTGCAAGTCTGTAAACCTGTGAGGGAATTCTCTTCACCTTCATAGGAAATTCCCTAGGACACATGATCATATAGTTCAAATTAGAGTATCGTTTCACATAGTGTGAAAATTACTCTAATTCATCATAAGAGATAAGCACTCATGAGTTTCAATGATTTATGTCATATGTTGTATGATTTTTGATATATGATTCTGCTACATATTTATATTATTATATTATCAATTTTTAGAACTTATATATGGATATAGTTTATCCACTTGTTTATGAATAACTAATCCTGCAGTGTTTTTTAAAATAAAATTTGGTTATAAAAAAAGATAATTGATTTCCTACTGGGCATAGTCATGCTCACCCGTTTTTTTCTCGTCTTAGATGATACGAAAGGTTTTAGAAGTCAGTAGTAGCTTGGATAAGAAATTAACTGTTTGTGTCGTTTTTCTAAGTAATAGTACAATATCAAGTCTAGTTGTGTGATCAATAACAGAATTTGATTAGAGTGCAACCAAGTAAGGAAATTTGTATTTTTTGTCTGTAAAACTTTATTTATCATTTTAGTACTTGGTAATAATTGTAATGTATTACTTGAAATATTCTAGTAGTGTATACATAATTGTGGGTTTTACTTGTGAAAATTATATTTTTATAAAATAAATATAAAAATTTGCTTGAACAATTTTATAAAATATTTAAGAATTTCCAAATAAATGAAATTTCAATTCTACCACTAGCCTGAAATTTGGATAGTGACAGTGCTGAGCACTATAGGGTGAAAAATTACTGTTTCTTCTAAGATGCAAATTACACTATTATTGGTTGTGATTTTTCACCTTCTCTATTTTTATATATATTACTAAAGTATACCTTTGGGTAGCCTTTTGCAAACTCTCAAGTATGCTTTTAATTAAGGGAAAGAATTTACCTCCCTATTCCTACTGAGGAGAGAAGAGAACATGCCATTTGGCAAGGAGAGATTCAGAAATTGCTTAACTTTATAGTGATTAATCATGACTCTCAAATATTATGGGAAAGTTTAACTTAAATTAACTTCATCTAAAGCTAAGTGTGCCTCAAATTAATTCTTTTTATATCTTGTTTGAGGAGATTTCTCGGTGGCTGGTCGATGTAAAGAATTTTTCAATGTCTGATTTTTTTTTTCTTTTTTTTTTTTTCTCATTGTGGTTGTTCGATTGTCTGTAAAGAATTTTTCAATGTTTGATTAATACAATAGCAAAACTAACTTAGTCAAAAGGCCAGCTTTGCGAAACAGACCCTTCACAAATAAAAACTCAGAATCGTAAAAGTAGCTATACTAACTATTTAAACAATGCCATACAAGTACATAGGCCTCATTTGGTACGTTGGATAGGATAGGATAAGACTATTTTAAAGGATTGGATTGGATGGGATGAGATAGAATTATAGTCCAATCATATCCTATGTTTGGTGTACTACCTTTTGTAAAGATGGGATTAACATGCATATTTCATATTTTTAAATAAATAACAAATTTCGAAGTTTAAATACTTTAGAAAAATAACACTTTTAAAAGTTAATTTAGAAAAATACTATTTTTAAAAATGAACTCAGAAAAATACGACTTTAAAACTTTATTTTGGAAATAAATTAATTAAAATTATCTTTTATTTTAATAATAATTTAAAATTATTTTTGTAAAAAAAAATTATAAAGTCATTCTTATTAATTATATGTTCTTTTCTAACATAAATTTTGCTAAACTCAAAGAAGTAAATTGCTAAGAAAATAGGAATATATACAAAGTAAAAGCTAAGCTATTTTATGGTAACTTAATTACATAAGTTTAGCCTGATTAGTTAAAAAGAAAATGACAAGAAAAAAAGAAAAAAGACAATTAGTAATAAAATAAAACAATAAAAAAATAAAGTTAGGCATATAAATATATAATACTAATCATATCATATCATCCATACATATTTAATTGTCTTCATTGGTCATTATCCAAAGTAATATGAAATAATACTAAAAAGAAATACTAGATTCTTTAGTTTATTTCTTCCTCAAGAGCGACATAACAAACTCAACTTTTTTCTCATCAAAAAGTAAATTAAAAATACTAATAGTCCATGGTTTTGCAACAATGATGTCCAACGCATTAATACAAATTTCTACAGGTATCTCCAACCTCGTGAGCTCCTCCCACATGAAGTTATGTTGATCATGTTCTTTTTTCCTTGCACTCTCAACTATAATCTCAACTATCTTCTCTACTTGCTCACTTGATTTTTCCATCATCTTGTCAAATAATTTAGCAAGTTTTCCCAATCCTTCGCTTATATTATCAGATAGTTTTTTCCTTTTTCGACGAGACGATGATATAGAATTAGTACTTGATGTTTGGTTGAGAGACTCTTCTTCATCTCCCATATCATCAATGGCATGATTTCGATTGATGTCCTCAACTATAACTATTAAAAAGCTTACTGCTCAAAAAAAAAAAAAAAAAAAAAGAAAAACTATGGACTTGTATGATAACCACTTATTTAAACAATTTTTTGTTCTACATATTACGTAGGAGGTATATTGCAAAAAGTCTAGTCATATGCATTCCATGTGTAAAGTAGATTTTACACTTGAATATCCACTAATTCAGGGCACTGATCTAGTAGATATTTTTTTATTTATACATAGATATTATTTTATCCAGTAAAAATTTATCATACATACTTTTTATATTAAAAAAAAAAAAGAGAGAGAAAAATTATTAATGATGTATGTATTTTCATGGACTTTATTATAGTTATTGGATCACTATTTGATAATGATTTAATGGTTAAAAAAAATACCTACACATAGGTAAAAAAAAAACCTACTAAATTAGCAACCACTAATTTATTACCTATTTTGCTTTAATATTTCAGAAAATGGACATTTGCTTGAAAGATGTCGAAAATTGGGCCACTTTTCTTGGTGGCCCGTCTTAGAAGAGTATTTATTAGAAATAGTTTTTTTTTTTTTTCCCCACATCAATTGAAGAAATGGTCAATTTTTTCACCTATATAATAAATGGTTCTTTTTTTTTTTTTCAAAATAGTCGATTTTTAGTAGATCAATTATATATATATATATATATATATATATAACAATTTATGCTTCTATATCAATTTTATGTATACTATATTAGTTATTGTGTATCACTATATCAATTTTATATGAAATATATCAATTTTGATACCGATATATTTTGGTATTTTTTAAAAAATAAATTCGGCAATTTTTTCAATAGAATTTAAAAAATAACTATTTCCTAAACATAGACCACGCACATATGGCCAAGAAATCCAACACATAACTGTTAAAATGGGCCACGACTGCACACGCCAGACATATGAATGCATTCAATTGGAAATATCAAAGCGGAAATGCAAAATTATGCCAGGAAATATCTTGAATTTAAAATTTTAAGAATAAATTGAAAGAAGAGTTTAAAATGCAAAGGACTCACCATATGTCAACGAGTACCCGCTCGTTAATTTTCTCGCGTTGTGTCTCCTTCATGAATGTATAAATCTCCAAATTACGTCTTGAAAACGCAGGAATTTGTGCCAAACAGAGCCTTGAGTTAATTTATCGATTGGGATCAATTTCTTTTTGAGAACCTTAATTATTTCTGAAAAATTATAAAGCTAGCTAGCACAAGAAAGTATATGGTTGTCGGAAAATATTTTTTAATCTCAAGGCTTTCGGAACTGGGACAATAGTTCTCCTGACTATATTTGTTTCAGAGATAAATTTGGATAAACGACAAAAATCTGAGAAAACGACAATTGATTCAAAAATAACATTAGCAGGAAAACGGCAACTTAAAAGGAAAAAAAAAAAGCATCAACAGAAAACGACATTAACTAGTTGAGCTGGAAACGACATAAAAACTTAGTATTAATAAGTAGTAACGATGTTTTTTTTTTAAAAAAAAATATTTGTCGATTTTGATTATCATGTGGCTATAGAAAATATTCTATTAATTACTAAAAAAAATGGTAAACCTAGTACATGAAACATTACGCTAGAAGGTGTTCTAGCTAGTTTGTAAATTTGTTTATTAATACAACAATTACTAAACATAATGTCGTATCAATATATTGAATATATATATATATATATTTATGGTTGTCAATCCAATAGGTATTTTTTTTTTACCTATGGGTAGGTATTTTTTTTTTAGCCGTTGGATCACTATTTAATAGCGATCTAATGACTATAATGAAGTGTATGAAAAGACGTACATCATTAATACTCTTTCTTTCTCTTACTTTTTACAATAAAAAAAATGTGCATACTAAATTTTCATTGGTCAAATTAATACCTATGCATAGGTAAAAAAAAAAATACCTACTATATTGGTGCCCTATATATATATATATATATGGTTGCCAATCCAATAGGTATTTTTTTTTTCTTTACCTATGGGTAAGTATTTTTTTTTTAGCCGTTAGATCACCATCTAATGGTGATCTAATAGCTATAATGAAGTGCATGAAAAGACGTGCATCATTAATACTCTTTCTCTCTCTTATTTTTTACAATAAAAAAATGTGCATGCTAAATTTTCATTGGACAAATTGATACCTATGCATAGGTAAAAAAAAAAATACCTACTGGATTGGTGCCCTATATATATATATAGTATCAATCCAATAGGTAGTTTGTTTTTTTTACCTATAATTTTTTTTTTTTACTTATGCATAAGTATCAATTTAGTCGATAAAAATTTATCATACACATTTATTTATAGTAAAAAATAAGAGAAAGAAATAATATTAATAATGCATATCTTTTTATGCACCTCATAAACTGTCATTGTTTTAAATACTTCACGAAAATTGACCGCCTAAATTTTTTGAGCTTTAACTGAAACCGTGTGTTTCATTTAAAGCAGCGACATATTATCTAAAGTTGATCGGTTTCTATACTCAGAAACCGATCTTCTTCTTCCTTCCTTTTTCATATATATATATATATATATATATATATATATATATATATCTCTCTCTCTCTCTCTCAACCCGAAAATCACCTCCTCTTTCACTGGTAAGTTTTTTTTTGCCTATTTTCTCCTTTTCAATCCCTTTTCATTATTTATTTAATTTTTTTGTAATTTGATTTCAGTCGCTCTGCCTTGCCTCTCATCACTATCACTCTCATGCCTCTATCGCCTTTCAAGCTCAATAGATTAATTTTTTATTAATTTTTGGTTTTGTTTTTTATTTAAATAATTAAAAATATATGTTCTAATATTAGTTAATTTTGGATATTAGATATGATTATGATTATATGATTATGTGTTGTGATTTTAGTTTTATTTTAGTGTTAATTAAAATAAATATTGTAATATTTGAAAAAATCAGAAATTGAAATAATTTTTTTTAAGTTTTAGTTTTAGTTTTATTTTGATATCAAATTATTGAGATTATGAATATTTATTGTGTTTTTTGATATATTGGATATGGATTTTCAATGGATTATTTGATATTTGGTTATTGGATTATATTATTAGTTTTAATGGATATTGGATTATTGGATAATGGATTATTGGATATTGGATTATTGACTTATTGGATTAAATTGTTAGTTTTATTAGATATTGGATTTGATGAGTTATTGGTGGATTATATTATTAGTTTATTGGATATTGATGAATGTTTATGTTTTGGTGGATTGAATATGGAGAATTATTTAGTTGGATATTTTTTGTGTTAAATTTTGATTTTTATTAATATTTTTGATTTTAGTTTATAAGTTAGAAACTTTTTAGATTAGAATTTTATTTTATTAGAATTAATAAATATAATGAATAATAAGGAATTAATTTGTTAATTTGTTAACTAAAATACTCATAAAATTAAAAATACCTAAAAATAATAATTTAATTTATAAAATACCCAAAATGCCACTAGAATAATAAAGTAGCCAAAATCCCTAGAGAGTAACTAAAAAAAATCATAAAATTAAAAAATACCAAAAAATGATGTGACAATTTACCCAAAAAAAAACTAAAATGCCTCTAGAGTAATAAAGTACTCATAAAATTAAAAATATCCAAAAATAACAATTAAATTAAAAAAACACCCAAAATATCTCTAGAGTAACTAAAAAACTCATAAAATTAAAAATATATAATAAAATACCCATATAATTCACAAAATACCCAAAATGTCTCTGGAGTAATAAAATACCCAAAATATTATTAGAACCACTAAAAACCTTATAAAATTAAAAAATATAATAAAATATTCATAAATTTCACAAAATACCCAAAATGCCCCTAGAGTAATAAAATACCGAAAATGCCCTTATAGTAACTAAAATAGTCATAAAATTTAAAAATACCCAAAATAACAATTTAATTCAGAAAATAATAAAATATCCAAAAATACCCATATAATTCACTAAATACCCAAAATACCCCTAGAGTAATGAAATACTCAAAATGCCCTTAGAAGAACTAAAATACTCATAAAATTAAAAATATAATAAAATACCCATAAAATTCACAAAATGCCCAAAATGCCCATAAAGTAATAAAATACCCAAATGCCTTTATAGTAACTAAAATACTTATAAAATTTAAAAATTTAATAAAATATCCATATAATTAACAAAATACCTAAAATCGCCTTGGAGTAACTAAAAAACTCATAAAATTAAAATATAACAAAATACCTATAAAATTCACAAAATATCCCTAGAGCAATAAAATATCCAAAATTCCCTTATAGTAAATAAAATGCTCATAAAATTTAAAAATACCAAAAAATGACAATTTAATTCAGAAAATAATAAAACACCCAAAAATATCCATATAATTCACAAAATACCCAAAATGCCCCTAGAATAATGAAATACCCAAAATGCCCTTAAAGTAACTAAAAATTCATAAAATTAATATATAATAAAATACTCATAAAATTCACAAAATACCAAAATACCCCTAGAGTAATAAAATACCCAAGGTTGTAGTCACAGTCATAATGTGTACATTTATTTGTACACACAATGACTTTAATACATGCATGCATTACTTTAGTAACAAAAGAAATTACCATAGACCTGTTCAGGAGTTGATGAGAGATTATGCATTTCGATATCGATTCTTGAATTGTCTTGTTTAAATAGTTTTGGATTACATGTTACGTGTTATCGTTCACTTATAAATATTATTCTTTGGTCGAGTTTTGATGGTATCTCCCTGTGTTCTCTAGGTGAGTACCTATATGTACTACACTTAGGAGAGCTGGAGAGAGATGCTGCCAGAATTTTGATGTAAACAGAATAATGTTTGAGTGAATGATGTACCACATAATAAAGTAATCCTAAAATGGGATAGAGCCTTACCCTTTAGAAATAGAGTGATAAGATGGATTTAGGATACGTTTGGCATGATCATCCAAAACTATTCTATTTGAACACTTAGTTGTTGTCAATAATAACAGTGAGGAGGCCTATGGACATAAGTTGGATACATTTAATAGATTATTAGTATGATGCATATTGGAATGGTGCAATTGTATTTACTAAAAGGGCTATACAATATGTCAATGACCAAGGTAAAGTTAAATACCTTTGTCTGATATGTTAGAATGTGTTGCATCAGACTGTTGAAATACTAGAAGTACATTTGATAGACAATGGGTTTGATTCATCGTACACTAATTGGATCTTCTACAGAGAAGTAGTTAAGAATCGTCTTCCTTGTAATGATGTTCAAGTAGAAAATATTGATCTGATAGATGAGATGATGGACATATTGGATGATTTTATTGGGCCAGAAAATGTAGATGGTAGTGAAAATGAATACAATATGGGAGATGATGTGGTAATGAGACTATATGTATTTGACCAATAATATGATGAGTTATTCTTTGAAGTGGAAGCTGAGTTGTATTTAGGATGCATCAGTTACTCATCTTTGAACTTTTTGGTCAAACTTATACATTTGAAAATAATGCATAAGTGGATCAATAAGTCATTTGATAGTTTATTGAAATTATTGAAGGATACATTTCTGGTTAACAATAAGATACCACGATCATATTATGATGCAAAGAAGTGGATGTCTAAGTTAGGTTTGGGATATGAGTCTATTCATATAGGTTAATATGACTGTACGTTATTTTGGAAGGAGAATGTGACATGAAGAATTGTCCTATTTGTGGTACGAGTAGATGGGTAAATAAAAATACAAAGTGAAAGAAGGTACCTCACAAAGTATGACAGTATTTTCCATTAACACTACGATTGAAACGTCTGTATAGGTCAAGACACATTGCAAGAGAAATGAAATGGCATTTTATGGGTTGTTCAAGTGAGGAATGGCTGTTGAGACATCTAAGACATAGTGAACACAAGGCATGGCTTAGAAGACTTAAATATCAGATCAGAGTTAGATGTTGTCAAAGAAGGAACAATTTGATTATACCTCATGCAGAGTACACTCTCACTGTTGATGATCGACGTGAATTTTGTCAGTTTATTAAATTAGTCAAGTTTCTTGATGGGTTTGTAAGTAATCTTCGAACCAATGAAACTAATAATGATACAAAAATTATCAAGTTATAATCGCATGATTACCATGTTATTATACAACGTCTGTTAGCACCTGGAATTCATCCTTTTGTGAATAGAGATATCTCTTCTATAATAACTGAGTTATGCAATATTTTTCAGCTCATTTGTGCAAGGACATTAAATGTGAAAGACTTGGAAAATATGAGGTCGACATAGTTCTTATTCTTTGCAAGCTTGAGTGCATTTTTTCTCCTGATTTTTTTTTTATGTCATAGTGCATTTGATAATTCATTTGCCAAAAGAAGTGTTACTTGGAGGGCCTATTCATTATAGATAGATGTATCCTTATGAGCACTATATGAAGAAGTTGAAAAACTATATAAGAAATCGAGCACGACTAGAGGGTTTAATTGCTAAAGGTTATGTTGATGACGAAGTCTTGACTTTTTGCTTAATGCACTTATAAGTAATTGAGACTAAGTTCAACCGGCTCGAAAGGAATGAAGATCCCGTTCAAAATGGTCCGAAGCCGAGTTTGTTGGTTTTCTAATCATGCTATCATCCAATTAGTAAAAAAAATATTGTTCATCTCAATGATCACTTGTGTAATAACGTTCATTGGTATATACTAAATAATTATCCTGAAATCCAGATTTATTTAAAGTAAGTATTGTCAATTTATATTTGGATTTACTAATACAATTTGATCAGTAATTGAGTTATTAATCTCAATGTTATTCTCTTCATCAGTGAACATATGAGAGAGCTTCAACAAAAAAGTGGTAATAACTTGGATAAAATCTAAAAATTAGAATTTTCATCTTAGTTTCATACAAATGTATACTTAAACTTTAGTCATGGTAGTTTTGTCCATTTTGATAGACTTACTTAAATTGTTATTATTGTAGTTAATTTTATGTCGTATGTTGATTATCAGATATATCATCTACGACAAAATAGCAGTCCTGAAGCAATTAATGAGTTATATGCTTTGGCAACTGGACCAAATTTTAACATTTTATCCTACTTTATATATGTAGTAAACAGTGTTTGATTTGTAGCACATAATTGAGACTCTAGACATAAAACTCAGAATAGTAGAGTTTGTATTCCAGAATTTGACGGCAATACATTTTATGGTCATCTAGAAGATATACAAGAGTTCATTTTCTTGAACTAATTGTCTTCGTCTTGTTCTAGTGTAAATGGTTCAACACTGACCCTTAGAAGAAGAAGATTACAAATAGAGAAAAATATAACTAGTATTGCAATCAATTCTGAGTGGTACAAAGATGAACCTTACATTCTTACTTTTCAAGCAAAGCAAATTTTCTATATAGACTATTTGTTGCACGACCTTAACTGGAAAATAGTTAGAGACTTGACTCAATGTAATAATTAGGATATTCTGAATAATGAGGACACTGATACTGAGTAGAATATGTTGTAGGATTATAATTTCTCTAATTTTATTCTAACAGTTGACCTTGGACACATGGAGTCCATTTCTATTCCTTAAGAAAACCTCATATCTCATGCTTAAGAAAATAATGTCAATATTAATTATGGTATTGAACAGGGGAATGGTGATTTCATAAATAATATTGAACTTGAGGATGATACAATATAAGATTATGAAGAAACTGAGTTTGAGGAAGATCACAACGACAGTAATGATGATGTAGATGAAATCCCCTCTAGTAGTGAGTTTGATAACGATTAGGATTGTTATTCATTTTTTTTTCTTACTCATGTAAAAGAAATTTTATGTTATTAATGATTTAATTCTTATAATTTAATTTCACTATTACTGTATATTTTTTAATTATAATATATACTTATCACTATTAAGATTTGCATATAGTCATAGTCATTGTTGAGCTTAGTTATCACGGTGGTAATAGTGGTACTGACCCTCTACGGTGTCTTACAGAGTCTCTCAACGATGCGAGTCAAGTATTATTCGTGTTATTTGTTACATATTAAATTTTACTTTTTTATTACTTTGGATATATAGACCCTTGTATGCTTGCTAAAATGCTTATTTATTTTGTAGATTCTATTAGAAAGAATGTGAGGTCAAAGAGTAGGCCATTGAACATATGTCAGCTATTTGAGGAAAAGAAGAGGAACTCTCTTTCGATCAAATTTGATAAGGCAGGAGGCATTTGGTGCCCAGTCGACAACTATCAAAAATACTTCCCCCAATTGGTTGGCGTGCTTGTCCTACAGAATGTAGATCCTTAGTATAAAAATTGGAAGTAGGTTTCTACTGAGTAGAAGGGAAAGATTATTCCTGATGTCGAGGTAAAAAATATATGACATTTATTAAGTGTTATGAATTTTGTATATAATTATAAAATAATGATAATTTTTGTAATTGTAGGAATTTTTTGGGTACAAAGATCTTGACGATAACAGCGATAATTTGGCCAATATTAGGGATGATATCTTTAAGACTGCGACAGATATATATATAGCAACTAGAAGACCGAACTTAATGAGTATTTCAGGCTCGTTGGGGTGACAAAAATGCTCTTAACTTGGCGACGATACGTTCCAAAGTGCCTAATAAAATGGATGTCGTGACATAGGGGACTTGTTATGACCTTTTTGACTCTCTAGAGTTTAGGGTTAGTGTGTAATTATTAATTATTCATTTATTTTCAAGTAATAAAATATTATATTATAATAATATTTTTTACCTCTAGGTAACGTTTGAAAGAAATGCCGCAAATAGGACGCGTCAGTTTGCGGTGAGCAAACAGAGAGTCACTTCCATTGTTTACAAACGATATAAGAAAGTAATAAAATTGCGGTTTTTTTATAATACTTTTTATTTTTAAATTGTTAACTTTTAATAATAAATTATGTCCCTTTAAATATTTTTACAGCGCAATCCTACTACTGGCGAGCTTCAACCTATTATTGAGAGTTTCAGAGATCGCTACTTCACTGAACATATTGGATGGCTGAGTGCACAATTTGAGGCTAATTACATATATCATTAATTAATTTTTTTAAACTAAATCTCTAATTTTTTTTCTATACACTAATTTTAATCTTTTTTGAAGAATAAGATGCATGAGATTCATAACACTTTGTCTCAAGTATCTTCATAATCTAGTTCGAGGTCATCTACTTCTGTCATTGATATTCATATTGCGCATAAGGTTCTCAGTACATATCACGGATTTAAGAGAGGTATCAGATTTAAGTTGAGTAAGTCTGCTTCTAGTACTAGATTTGTCCCGCCAGACTTTCTACCATCAGCACCTAAGAATGTCCAACGGAACATACACGAAAGCTAGCAATATATGATGACAACCCAACAATGAAAAGTGGCCACTCAAGAGATGATCACTCAACAATAGCGATCAATAGAGGCTCAGGCAACACAGATATGCATATGCAGATGATTTTGTCATCGATAGTACCATATGTCAATATGTCCACCTCTACTCCTATCCATCTAGGGTCCACTTCGACATCGTTTGCCACGATGCTCCTGCCTCCGCCACTACCACCTCATTTCATTATCCTTTACCGATTCATCAAGAAGATGACAGTAAAGAAATCGAGGACGAGGACTTGGACTTAGGTTTGTAGACTTTTTTCTACTTTCAGACAACATTATATATTTTTAGTTTTTGACAACACTTTTTAATTTTAATGTCATTTAAAATATTATTTTCTTTATTTTTACTAATTCTTAATATATTTGGTTTATCTTAATATTTATTTATTTATTTAAATTTGAATTAATTATTATTATTTAATAATTAAATATATAAAATTATTATTTTAATTACATAATTAAATATTTATAATATATTTTTTAAATCTATATACAACGACAAATTGACGCTGCTAATGATCTGCCCGATGGTATTTCTGTCGACTTTTTAGTGGGAACAATTATCGCTGCTATAAATTATCTAATGCGGAGACAACGCGCGTTATCGCGACACTATGATAATGCAGTGACAAATGTCGTCGCTCTATTTCTGTTTTGTCGTAATATTTTTCTTCAATTGTGTTTTATAATAATAATTAAAAAAAAAAGGGCGGATGAGATCCTATGATAGGTTACTTGCTAAAGTGATACAGAGACTCGAACTCTTAACCTCACTCTGCCTAAGTGAGAGAAGGTCTTAAGATAGAGCATTTTGCCACTTCGACCACCCATTAGGAGTGTTTTTTTTAATATTGTTCTAACTAAAGCTTAACTAATAAGTGTTGACATTGTGCCTGCTATTTTTATTTTTTCTTTTTGCGGGGAAAAAAGGGATCAATAGTGTCCTCACGTTCGCAGACCAGTGTCACGTTAGACATCTACTGATACCACATGTGGGACAGAAAAGGGGATCTGCCCCAAGCTTTCTTCCTTAACATCCTAAGAATCCAAACATCACTCGGCCTAGCCCCATCTGGGGCTAAAACAGAGGCATAATTTCAGCACTCACAGAAATGCTAGGATTCGATACCTGGAGGCTAGGAGGAGAGCCTTAGTAGGTCATCCTTCACTGCCATGCCACCACCACTGGTAGTATATCGTGCCTACTAATTGGGTTGCCATGCATGCATGTTATGGCACTTGGTATGAATAATGTTCAAATATTGGTTAATCTGTTTTAGGGCTGCAGCCTAAATGAGGAACGAATTAAATTAGACAAGTCTGCTATACCGTTTTATTTGCTCTTATTGGTTGTTATTGCTTGTGTATAAATAAGGGCAGGTCATATGCACTTATTGATAGGTATGAACTATGAAAAATGAAAGAACAAACACTTGTATTCTGCTCTGAATTAGAAAGTTTTCTTGGTTGGGTGAATGAACTTGTATTTTGAGGCTTGAGAGTTTTAGTGGGTAAATTTAGGTTTAAGCTTGTATGTGGGATTAGTTCTGTGTGTGTGAAAGTGAGAGATTGAGTGTGTAATTGTTCTTGCAATAACGTATTCGTCTGGGGTTAAAACCTTGTTTTGGATGTACAATTTTCTCATTGAAACCATAACTAGGTCGTCGTTCTTGATTGTTCTGACACTTCCAGGTTTGTTTCTTGATTTTTTTTTTTTTGTTTTGGTTTTTTGTCAATATATGATTTCAACAATAAGCTTAACTAAGGCTTAAATTTGAGGTTCTCTTTTTTCTCGTTCATAAATATCACGTTATTCCATTCATAAGTGACGTATTTCTAATTACCTACAAATTAAACATTTATAAAAGCTGTGTGGCTATGCAAAAATTTAATTAATTATTTAGTTAAAAAAATAATAAATTGATGAATATGGTATGTGAAACATTACGCTAGAAGGTGTTCTAAATTATGAACCGGCCGTTTATACATTTTATAAATAATACCAACTCCACCAGTATAAACACATAGTATTACATTATATGTAAACATATAACACTAACTTAATCCAAAAAGGCAGCAATATTGCAAAACATAATGAAATAAGAGGACCTTTGTATCCTAAGAAATTTATATACATATATACATGTATATATATAATTGCGTGCATCTCAATAATTATTCACGCAAACAAAAAAAAAAATCTAAACGACCATATTCCGAGGGTTTGGAACATTTGCTCTGTTAGATTATTAGTAGCTCTTCTTCATGAACAGGCAAAAAGAGAGGACGTATAGAAGCTATGACTGAAATAATTATAAGAGGATTAATTATTTTAATGATAATAATAACATTACCAAGTTTGCTAGTCCAAGCTACTAAGCAGATTGAATTTCATTCCTCTTCACCACAATCTTCATCTTCGTTCTTCCACAGTCGGTAAAGAATATTGCGGCCATTTTTTTGGGAGGAATATAAACTTCCAAGGCGGAGAGTAACACATAAGAAGAATATATCCCAGCTAGCTCCTAACTGGAACCTTGCCGCCGCTATATGAGTTAACTTCGGAAATATGTAGAATTAGAACCCATATTGTGTGCAGGCATTTTCCAATACAATGTTCGGATTGTTTTGGTCAGCTAATTTTCTCGTTGCTTGAAGAGTCGCGTATTGCGCCAAATTTGAAATTATTAGGTGAACTACAAAACTATACCTTGAAATTTAAATCTAAAAATTTAGATTTTATAAAATATTATTTTGAAATTAAGAATTTTTAAAAGTTAATGTTATGTATTGATTTTTTGAATAACTTTAGTTAATAAAAATAATAATAATATCTTTAAAATTAAAATTAAAGAAAATAATAAGAACTAATTTAGTTTTAATACATGATATTATTATTTTTTCGTTGTTAAAATTAGTTAAAAAGTTTATTTAAGGTATTAATTTTTAAAAATTTTAAATATTATGATATATTTTGCAGAATTCGTACTTAAAAATTTGAACTACAGAATATTTAAATCTTAGATATTTTTTGGTAATTCACCCTATTAATAAACTTGAAAATGTCTCTATTATATCTCTTTAACTCATACGTACAATATGCTTGACATAAAGTAGATAAGATCGGTTGCTCTATATAAAAATGTCCTGAATTTGTTCATATATCTATGTGTGTCTAATTAATGTTTCATACTTTTACTATCTTTACAATATTAAGATAAAAGAAATTAAATTAAATTGGTATGTATCAATCAAGTTATGAATTTAGCTTGTGAATCTTATAAATTATTTTAGGTAAAATTTGCTTCTTTAATGATTACCTTTGTACAGCTTTGCTGTCTCTTGCCTATAGCTAGCTAATTCATGTCATACTCAACTTATTTCAGCTGTGTATATATTGAACCTTGAAATGAATGTATTTCGAAGAGTTAGAGAAGGAAAACTTTGTTTAAAATTAAAATTAAAAAAAAAAAAAAACCCTCGTGTCAGCTTCCCAATTTTCCTATCACGCGGATCAATATGGTTATGAGCACGACTCTTTTAAAGTACTTCTTGAGAAATATAAGTCTTCAAAATTATAAGGGAAAAAGAAAATACAAAGCCTATAAAAGGACATTGAGTTCAAAACGGTATCAAGTACTATCAACTAATAAAAACAACAGCAATAATATTAAAACTACATGAAAGTAAAGTAAAAGGATATTTTGAATTATTTTCAAAGTGAAGTTCGAAAGTAAAGTTCTGTGGTCATGATTGATGCTTTATTTTGTTAATTAAGATTGGATTTCTTACTCCAAACCAATACGAGTGGCCATTTGTTAGTTGCAGTCAGGATACAAGATAATATATAGACATAAGGGGGAAAAAAAAAACTTCTATTTCGACCTTCCAAGTGCTCGTCTACTCCCTCTACTTTTTCTTGAAGAAAGAAAAACTGAGTATAGTAATATATCATTGCTTATTATTTTGTAAAGACTTAATGCAATCGTATAGGCCAAAAAGTTTATGCCAAATGTTAATAACTGGTCTCTTGACTCTGAAATTGAATCAATATAGTGAAAGAAAAAACTTACATTTTTACACTCCCAATATTTTGAATCAGTCATCTTATTGTCCATGACACCACTTGTATGAATTGTGTTTCAAAAAAGAGTGAGAATAGTATTTTTTTTCCCCCTGAACACATAAAAAGCGTGTAAAATTTTTTATATACAATTTTAGTACTAAAATGTAATTTCACTTAGAGTTATTTTTGTAATAAAAAAGTTTATAAGAAACAAGGGTGGGTGAGGAGACATGGGGAGGAATAGACCCGCCCTAACGTTTAAGCCCCGAGTCCCAAAAGAAGGGAAAAAAAAAAAAAAAAAAAATCTCAGCCCACGAAAAACCCCAGGCTGAGATTTTACTTCGTGTACCGGCTCCACCGCTACCCTAACACTACACCACACCTCTCTCTATCTCTTTCGCTTCACCGGCCGCCACTAGCCTCCGGCAAAGTCCCACCGTCTCCGGCGAGTGAATCTCTTTCGGGTAGGGTTTATCTTCTTTTTCAGTTTTCTATTTCTTGATTAATTTCGGTCAAACTAATCCGGTGAGATTAAGGGTGGTTGGGCTTTGCTGAATGGCATTACGTCAAGATTTCGTTTGAATCAAATTTATTATCTTCTTCTTCTTCTTCTTCCTCCTTGAGTGAGCTCTGAGTTTCAAAATCAGAGAAAAATCGATTATCCATGGCCGTGTGTTGAGTTTAGCGAATGTTTCAGCCGCATGAACAATTTTCGAGAGCTAGGTTATGAATTAAACACCGCTAGGTATATTAGTTGATAATTTGGGGCTCTTTAGCGTTTAATTTCGACCAAAAAAAAAAGAAAAAAAAGCACAAATAAACCAGACCCACCTATGGGGCCGTATATTACACATACGTACAAACATGTTCAAACTATTTGAAAATTTAGATTACTGGGCATCTCATGAAGTGGATTATTTGTTGGATTAGGGGTTTGAGAATGGCAGAGGAAAACGAGGAGGTCGTCACGACGTTTAAAGCTTTGGGGATATGTGATCAGTTGGTTGAGGCCTGTGATAAATTGGGTTGGAAAAACCCCTCGAAAATACAGGCTGAAGCCATTCCTCATGCACTTGATGGTTTGCTCTCTCCCACTTCATTAATGTTTGAGTTTGGTTTCATCACTTGCATGCTTGTGTGTGTTCTGTTTTTTTTTTTTCTCTTTTTTTTTTTTAAGAATTATTTTCATTATTTAAAAGATTAGAAACACACATTCAATTTTGCTTTAATTTCAATTTGAAACTCTGTTAGTTCTGTTGGCCGTGCTTTCTGTGACCCAAATGATAGTACCACAGTTCAGAAATCTGCACCAACATTAACCCATGTTTTAATCTTTTACGTCTTAAGCCTTATCCTTCGGGCTGAAAGGGCAAGCATTATGTGAAAAACTGGCTAGTTAGTGGGACAATTTTGATCTTCTTTTGTGTGTTTCTTCTTTGAAATGTGTCATGGTTTTTTGTGTGTTTATATATTGATTTTAGTGCATCACTAAACATACTTAGGTTGGGATGATGTTCATTTATTGGGTAATTTTTCTTTTCTTTTGCTTATTGATGATAAAATCCTTGATCCTATGTAGTTAATTTTTTGTTCTTGATTGAGTAATTCCTTTATGACAGGACTTAACTAATTCAAAATTTAAAGTTCTTAATTTTATTTATAAACATATTTGCATTTTGGCACCAAAATGATTCTTATAACATTTTTTTTTCCGATCTACTTGACGGGATGTTTCTAAAAAATCAATTATAGGTAAGGACCTGATTGGACTCGCACAAACGGGTTCCGGTAAAACTGGAGCTTTTGCTCTTCCCATATTGCAAGCCCTTTTAGAATCTCCACAAGCATTCTTTGCTTGCGTTCTGTCTCCAACAAGGTTAGAATTTATAGTTGACTGGTAGTTATTCCATCTCATAGGTTGTAATTTATCTGCATTTCTATTCTACTACCTTGTAATGTTTTGCTTTTACTTCAGGGAGCTTGCGATTCAGATTTCTGAGCAGTTTGAAGCTTTAGGATCTGAAATTGGTGTTAAGTGTGCAGTGGTGAGCATTTTGTGCAAACAAGTTTGCCTCGATTTATGTTCTATTTCATGTCAGACATTTAAGGACTATATGTGGGCTTCTTTTGCTAGAAATTCCATATAAGAGACTGATCATTACGATTTCTGAGTCTGAAAAGTGACTGTTATTTTACTATTTGAAAAACTTGAGTACAAATTCCATAAGTGTACTGTTTTGACTTTCCCATACTTGATGGGTCCAGAAAATATTTTTTAATATGATACACTGATATTAACATAAAATTGCACCTCTTTATTTATTTTTATTTAAAAAAAAGCTGTGGCATTATTTATCCTTCCTCTCCCTCTTTGGTTGAATTCTTTGCAATGAATCCTTGAATGTTGCTTCCGATTTTGATTCCTCGAGATCAACATGTGATATAGAATCCTGACAAATAACTTCATGATTATGTCTGTCATCTTTTCTTAGAGTTTTGATGAATGCATCATCCCTATTTTGGACGAGGTTGGTGTGACTGTGGTGTAAAAAGTGTAGCTTATCTCTTCTTTTCACTAAATGTTGTTCAACAATCCATATTCGAGTTCTCAACCTTTGCAATAAGAATTTTTTTCCCCATCTCATCTTTGGATGGAAAGTTCTTGTTTATTCTGTTCATTTCTTCTTACGCTTGTTGCTTAGCATCATTCACCCAATTTTCTATAGCTTGTTGGAGGGGTAGACATGGTGCAACAGGCAATCAACATTGCAAAGCGGCCACACATCATTGTAAGTGTTCAATTTAACTGGAACAGTGACTTTAGGTGCTCTTAAATATGCAATTAGTGGTTAACAATGCTATTGGGCTTGTTTTATGTTATTATTGCTTGTTTCCTAAATATGCAATTATGTTTAACAATGATATGAAGATTGTAGTAAGCTTGCACGAGATAAATAAAAGACGTTTCGTTTTGGGTATTTTTTTTTCACCTATGCAGTACATAAAGCAAAAATAGTACTCTGTTGTATATTGACCAGTACATGCATGATGATGGTTATGTTGCCTTATAAAGGTTATTGTTGAGATTTTGAAACTGCATCCAAAACATAGGAGCTATCATGAATTGGTGTAAGAAATGAATATCTATATCTTATATCAAAGGTCTTTCTTGAGGGGGGAAAAGAAGCAACATATGGTCTGTTATGTTCATTACTCGTGCTGTTTAGCTGATGGTTTGTTAGGAGTGTTCTCTTTCACTATCTCCTTTTGCTGAACTTATTTTCTCCTTAGTTTGGACCCAATATGATACTTTGTTACTGCAGCTCTCTTTGCTTATTTTCTCCTTACTGACCCAATAAGATACTTTGTTACTGCAGCTCTCTTTATTTACCAAGAGATCATAACTAATGGATTTAGTTACAGTCGACCCATAATACCAAATGTTTAATCTATCATTCAATACATTTTATATATATTCCCAATTTCATTTTTTGGAGGTTGGGACACCTGGTCGACTAATGGATCATTTAACCAACACAAAGGGTTTTTCTCTTCGCACGTTGAAATATCTGGTATAGTTTATTATTATTGTGCTGTTCATTTCTGCAACCATTTTATTCTTTTGCTATTTTATATGGATAACACTACATGTCCCAACTTTTGTATCAAATTTTTTGTACCAATACATATGACAGGTAAGTTATCAACATCTAATTGGTATGTTAATATTTATCACAAATAGAATAAACATTATCACTAATTGAGTGGCGACAAATCACACATGTATTGGTATTAAAATTTTGGTACAAAAGTTGGTACTTCAAGCATTATCCTTAAGAAATTGGTTGTGCCACTTATTGCATCATTTTGCCTTTTGTTTGATTGAGGAATTATGGATCGTCTTACTCTATATCATAACATTGCTGCTACTTAGGCATCCATATAGGTGTTACTTTGATTACCCTTAGCAGTTCATATGATTGGTGTGCACTTTGAGCAGGTTTTGGACGAGGCAGACAGGTTGCTAAATGAGGAATTTGAAAAAACACTAGATGAAATTCTGAATGTTATTCCCCGTGATCGTAAAACGTATTTATTTTCTGCTACCATGACCAAAAAGGTAATGTTTAGAAATAAAGTTTTTAAAAATGTGTATCATAGTTGTACCATTTTCAATAGTGCCTATGACTGGGGGACAGTGAATACCTTCTGCAATGCAGGATTTGAAATTTTGTGCCTCACTCCTCTTCCTTCTATAAAATTTGGTAAATATACATTGTATTATGTATGTAGTTTCTAGTTCTCATGGTGGATCCTGTTACTTCTTCCTGAAACTCATGAACCGTTTTGGAGATTGAATGAATACCCACCGTATTTATTCCTGCTACAAAGTTCTTTGGAAACTTTGTCTTTTCTCTTCCCTCTCCGCTTTACTACTCACTTCCCAAGCGGATGTGTAGCCTGAATACCTCATTTTACCGGATAGTAGTTTTTCTGAACATCAATTGCTTGTTAGACAGGGTTTGTTGAGTTTTTTATTGTTAGTATTCAGTCAAGGATATATCTCACCTGATCAAACATGTACTTTAATAGCATTTCCTAATGTGCACTGTTGGGTTATAGATCTAGAAAAGGAGTTACTATCTAAATTTATGTAACTTATATCACTATATGTGCTTTCTGAATTGTGCTCATAAATTGACTAAATTATGTTTCTTGTAATTCAGGTCAAGAAGCTCCAAAGGGCTTGTCTAAGGAACCCCGTAAAGGTGCAAAAATACACCTCATATGTCGAACTTTGTTGTCTATAATTTTTGGTCTGACTAGGAAGGTTGTTGGCTTTTGGGTTATTTCAGATTGAAGCAGCATCCAAGTATTCCACTGTTGACACACTAAAACAACTGTATCGCTTTGTGCCTGCTAAATATAAGGTTTATGATTATCCCCATATTACACTATATAAATCTATAGAAACTGAGTTCCCGGTGAAGCTGAATCTCTTGGGAATATATTCATATTTTGTCTGCTACAGGATTGCTATCTAGTTTATATTCTGACTGAAAGGTATAAATCTACATCAATGGTTTTCACTCGCACATGCGATGCAACTCGCTTTCTGGCTATGGTTCTTTCAAATCTTGGCCTAAAGGCTATCCCAATTAGTGGTCATATGACCCAGGTACATATATGTACTGGAAAACCCTTTTTTTTTTTTTCCCTTCTTTTTCTTCTTCCTCCTCTTAACATTCTGCACCGGTTTTGAGTTTCTTAAATTCAACCTTTTCATTGGAATTTTTCTGACAGGCAAAAAGACTTGGAGCTTTAAATTTATTCAAGTCTGGACAGTATAATATACTTGTGTGCACTGATGTCGCGAGTAGGGGACTGGATATTCCATCTGTAGATATGGTCATTAACTATGATATCCCAACAAACTCGAAGGTCAGTCTTGCTATTTGCTGTCCTGGAGCATCTTTGGAAGTGAAATATACTGTACAATGCATCATGATGGAGTATTGATAATCGAAAATGATCTAAAATTATAGTCTTTTTGCTCCTCTAGAGTCGAGGAGTTGCTATTGGTTCACAATCACTTTATTTTACTTGTTTCTTTTTATAATATTTACTTTTTTTTACCTTCGTACAGGAGATTATTTAGATACCTTTTTATGGCTAAATGCCAAGCTACCTTGCATCTCCCTTTAGTATTCATCAATACCGAATGCTATGTGTTGCTGATTTCAGGCAAAAGCTATAATCTCTCTAAGAGCAAATATTTCCTTTTCTCTTTTTCTCCCTTCTATTGCACACTGAGGAACACAGGACAATTAAATTAGTATTGGATGACACTTTTGGTATCCGCATCCGCAATTTTCTTTATCAGCTCCTTATGATATTCTGTGTGTAAGATATCAGTCTTTTTCCTGTTGAAGGCAATGATGCATTGTTGAGGAATTCTTGCATGATTTCTTCTCACTTTTTGATATTTACTTATCATATTATGCACCTCCTACTTTCGGTACTTCTGATATCAAAACTTTTGCATCAAGACTTGCCACACCACGTGTTTGGTTTTATTAATTATGTAAATTGTAACCATTTTTTCTCATTAAAAAAAATTCTTTACGAGTGAGGAATTGTGGAAAGAATTGTTTTAGTAGTTATTTTATTATTTTGTGCATTCTGTTGTACTAACTGCAAGTTGGCCACAGGATTATATACATCGAGTGGGGAGAACGGCTCGGGCTGGTCGATCTGGTGTTGCCATCTCCCTTGTAAATCAGTACGAGTTGGAGTGGTATATACAGATTGAAAAGCTAATTGGTAAGGAATGCATTTTGTACTTGTGCTCGAGGCAGTGAAGAGAATATCTCAGTGAGTAATAAAATTTTACATGATCCAGGTAAAAAATTACCCGAGTATCCTGCTGAAGAAGCAGAAGTCTTGCTACTGTTGGAGCGTGTTACAGAAGCCAAAAGAATCACCCAACGGGTAATAAATTAAATTGATTTCTGTTTAGTTTTGTTAAGTGCCTTTTATGTTTGCTCATAACTGCAGTGTCGATAGTTAAAGGTTCTTGGATGTATGTTCCATGAATCGTGGGTTCGTTGGATACATACTGCAACCTCATTGTTCTGATGAAATTAGTTATGGAGTCTTTTACATCGCTTTTATTTTTGCTTGAGTGTGGTTTGTCTAGATTTAGAGTTTGCTTTCCACAAAATATAATTTCGGAATGTGTTCCACATATGGGGTTTTCAATAGTATTAACCACCTTTGTTTTCTTCTGTTTTTCCACTACCGTTTTCTATTCATTGGTTAACAAGCTGCATATTTGACATCTTTAGAAAATCAAGGATGAAATTGGCAATAAGAGGAAGAAAAAGGATGACGATTGTGTCGAGAAGGATGCTGAGAAGTATTTTGGTCCCAAGGATCGGAAGTCCTCAAAGAAAGCAAAAAGGCGATGAGTATTTTCTTTTTACAAGTTTTGTTCAGCAAATCTTATTATTCCCTTTTCTCTTTGAAAAAGATTTTTTACCGGGCGAAAGGGGCTTCTTAAGGGACGACATTGTCAATCTTGATCTTCAGCCAATACCTTTTTTTTTTTTTCCGTAATTACTTGTACTTATGTTTGATTAGATTAAAAAAATATATTCTTCGAACTTTACAATAGTGATTCTGTTGCTTTGTCAATTATAATAAAAATAGTGTACCATCGACAGACGAATGTCTCTATGGAATCATCTTATGCCTGATTGTGTTGAAAATGTTGCGTATGAGTGTAATGTTCTTTGGTAGGCACCTAGTTAAACTAAAATTGCCAACTTAAATGTATTCATAACAGGAGTCCACATCTGCATGTCTTATCAGTAAAAATATTCTTTATGGTTAAATTAATGCGGTAATTAATACACGAGATATACTGCTCTGCAAAAATTACATAATTGGAATCGAAATATGTTTGCGTGACATCTATAGTGGTATATGATGCACAAGATAATTTGTTCAAGTTCAACAGTTTGTAAGTTCTGATACTACTCTTTTAACCTTCTTAATAATTAGCTTAATCAGCTTGATTAAGGGATGTATGGTAGGAGGCAAAACTGCCGATAATACTATGATGACAGACTTCGTAGCATCTTCGGGCGCCATGCTGGTTAATCCGGTGTAATATGTGAAGTACAGTGCAACTACACAGAACCGAAACTCCAATTGCATAGGGAGATTGTCTGTGAGGATTGTAAGCATGTAAAGAGACACCGAGAGTCCAAGGGAATTAAAAATCACGAATAAGAGATAGGAAACCGGACTGAAGGACCCCATAACGGAGGCCCCAGCTAGATGTTTAGGGGTAGTGGTGCCATTCCCTGTTAGGTTAGTGTCTTGCCAAACACCACTTGGAGGGTTGATTCCCACTTGAAACGTTGCTGTGGCCATTAGAACAGCCATAACCAAAAGGGCATTCCTTGCGTCGCTTGGAGAATCTCTGCCCTTTTGGAACTTGAAGTACTCCAGCAAATCATCTTCAGGCTCTGATTCGCAGCGGTCTTCTGCGTTTTGCTGATAAGTGTCGTAGTCTAAGGTCGATGAAGGAGAAGCGAAGATGTCGTTTGCTCTCTTAGCTCCAGCGTTTCGAAGGAGCACATCGATTTCTCTATCACCGGCTTCGCTTGGGAAAATGAGTAGTAAGTCGAGGGCAGTCAGACCACTCTTGTTTACTGCATTTACTATCAGAGTACCACCGGTTGTAGTGTTTCCAAAGCCGATTAACCATTCCACCACCTGTGAGAAACTTTCTTAAATAGTTTGAGTCAACTCAATAGAACAATCTAGTGAAAACAATGGAAAGTACTAACGATATTTGGTCTCTCAGTCTCCTGTTTTTCAGCATACAAACAAATAACTCTCTCACTCTCACCTCTTGCCCTACTGTCTACATTTAAGTTCCCCTAAAAACTACATAGAACATCATTTTCCTTTATCAAAATTACCAACCCTTTTGCTTGATTTTGATATATCCATAGAAACCTTAAGATTCACAACCAAAAAAAAAAGAAAGAAAAGAAAAATTCGATTATGGACAAGAACTTATACTTGCCTGGCGGTGTTTTCTCCATGTTGCTTGATGAAGTGCTGAATTACCAAATTCATCTCTCATATTCAATATATCATCCCTTTTCTTCTCTCTGATCCATCTCAACACAACATCAATTGCTTCAAATTGACTATACCTAATGGCAAGGAGCAAAGCTGATTCTTTTTGCACTGTTACATCCTCGAGACTCTCAGGACAAGCCACAAGGATTTCTTTTATGATGTCTGACCTTCCTCTGCTGGCTGCAAAATGAAGAGGGGTCCACTTATTCCTTCCCTCTATCCTGCAAAGTCTTCGGTCAACTGTCAAAAGCTCCCGAAGAATCTCCAAATACCCGTTTGCGGAAGCCATGTGAATTGGACTAAAACCGTCCTCATTCACTTGTTTGGCAAACTCTGGTTTAAGCCTCAGAATCTCCTTGACGAAGTCCGTGTGGCCGGCCATGGAAGCGACATGTAAGGGGTTTTCTGATGAAGAGAGAGCAGGAGTGTGGAGTATGAGAGGTTTCTCTACAAGCAGTTGGTGTAAAACCATGGTGTTTCCTGTTTGAGAAGCCTCTAATAGCCTTGTGTCCATTATGTCATGTGAGGAACAACTCTGTTTCTTTACATGATATGTCGTCCCTGGTTGTTTTTGGGACTCGGGATATGTTTGGCTTGTGAGAAAGGAGAATGGGATTTGGCTAGACGAAGAAGAAACTGAAATTAATATTCAGTTTTCTACAAGATGAATTCGTATAGGGGGGAGGGAAAATATACCAAGGATTAGACGCGTAGCAATTTGAATATTATAAATTAAGTTGAATAACCATTTGTTAATAAATAAACGGATCATTATAATCCTCTTTTTCTGGGGGAAACGCTTACTAATTACTATAATCTTGGTTGACCTTAGGAATTAAGACAGTATTCTCATGTTGCGTCTGTACAGTTTTTATGTATATAATATTTGCATATTTTCATAGATAGCTATATATATATTCTTGAAGACTTTTTTTATAAAAAAAAAAAATTGGATCTAACCACATCTCATTTTTCAATTTATGGATTGTAGTTTATTTTTAGAAGCATAAACTGTGGTGTTTTTGTACTTAAGGAGGTCTAATTTATACGACGAAATGGGTTGGCTCAATTAGTTAGAGTACTCACTATCTAGAATCTCGGTCATAGGTTCGAGTCATACCGGAGGTAAGTGTGAAAGCATATTACTCCTAACAGGGTGGGGTGAGGATTGGATAGTAGTAGGTATTTTCCTTTAATTTGTAATAAGTGGAGGTCATTAGTTAAGTCCTATTTTTTTATTTTTTTTAAAAAAGGACATAGTTTATATCGTTATCTCTTCCGTATGAAAACCGTAAAATCTGAAATTTATGGACAAAAATATAATTTTAGAAATTGTGGCAATCTTGTAATAAGGGATTTTTGGAATACTTGACTAAAAATATCTAAAATTTTACAGTGGGCGCTACAATTTCAAGTTTTTGCATAAACACCCTTGAAGAAGTCCATCTTCTCACAACCGAGGGCCCAAAAGAGAAGAAAAGAACTGAAGCTCTGTTGTGACTACTCATCGTCGCACCGTCGACTTATTTTATACTAATTAGGTCTAATTTTTTACTCAACAAACTTAGCCAATTCTATATTAATAATATTATTCGACTACATAGAGTATTATCAAGCATAGTTTCAGAAAGAGATCCAAGATTTATATCAAAGTTCTAGAGATCTTTACAGAGAACTTTAAGAATAGAATTATATCTTAGTACAACTCATCACTCTCAGACAGATGGGCAATCTGAGAGAACTATTCATATTCTTAAGGACATGCTTCACTTTAGTATACTGGATTTTGGTTGAAGATGAGATAATCACCTGTCATTAGTGGAGTTTGCTTACAATAGCAGCTACCAAACTAGTCTTGACATGGCTCCATATGAGGTATTATATAGGAGACCATGCAGATCACCTTTATATTAGGCTGATGTAGAGGAGTATATTACTCTTAGGCCAAAATTGATATAAGAAACTACTGAGAAGATTAACAAGATCAGACAAAGATTCAAGGTTACGTAGAATCGTCAAAAAAGCTATATTGATCTGAAGAGACGTGAAGTAGAGTACAAAATTGGAGATTAAGTATTCTTGAAAGAAACACCAAGGCGTGGGATCACAAATTTTAGATTTGAAGGCAAATTGGCTCCAAGGGATATTGGGCTATTAGAGATTACTGCTAGAATTAGGCCTATAGCGTATCACTTAGAATTGCCACTGCTATTGGGGTGAGTGCACAATGTTTTCATGTCTCAAAGCTCAGAAATTGCGTACATGATCGATCACATGTTATTCAGTATGTGGAAGGGCTAATACAAAATGATGTAACATATGAGAAATAACTATTTCGAATACTGAGAAGAGAGCTCAAAGTGCTTCGAAATAAAGAAATATTACTTGTCAAGGTTCTCTGGCATTACTACAAAGAAGACAAAATTACTTGGGAGTAGGAAATAGAAATATATGAGAAATATATTCATTTTTTATCTTTCAGCTTGAGATTGTACTTTGACATTGGTATCATATTCGAATTTCAGAATGAAATTCTTTTAAGGAGAGGAGGATATAGAATTTGAAATTTAAGAAGGGAAAAAATGTAATTTGTAGACTTATGACAATTTTATAATAAGAGATTTTTAGAATATTTAGCTAAAAATATCTAGAATTTTATATTGAGTGCTATAGTAAGACCATGGTGTTTCCTGAGAAGCCTCTAATAGCCTTGTGTCCATTATGTCATGTGAAGAACAACTCTTTTTCTTTACATGACATGTCGTCCCTGGTTATTTTTGGGACTCGGGATATGTTTGGCCGGAGAGAAAGGAGAATGGGATTTGGCTAGACGAAGAAGAAACTGAAATTAATATTTAGTTTTCTACTGGTTGAATTCGTAGATGGGGGAGGGAAATTATACCAAGGATTAGACCCGTAGCAATTTGAATATTGTGAATTCAGTTGAATAACCATTTGTTAATTGATAATGGCTCATTATAATCATCTTTTTCTAGGGGAAAGGCTTACTATAATCTTGGTTGACCTTAGGAATCAAGAGATGTATTTTTTTTCTTTTTATTTATGCATAAGTATTTTTTTCTCTATGGTAGATTATCATATAACAGTGATCCAATAACTATAATAATGTGAATGAAAAGATATGCATTATTAATACTATTTTTATTATTAAAAAATGTGCATGATAAATTTTAATTGGTCAAAATGATATCTATGTATAAGAAAAAAAAATCAACTGGATTAGTATCCTATTTATATATATTCATAATAATATGTATTTTTTACTTTTACTTATAATCTAACGATTATCATAATTTAAATAATTAAAAATAAAATAAATACTCATTATTTAATAATTTTCACTCTCCAACTCTCATCATAAAATGATGTGCATAACAAAATTTTATGGAGTAAAATAATATCATGGATAGATAAAAAAAAAAAAA